>MJUU01062603.1:133114-166448 GCA_002080025.1 Modiolus philippinarum
TTTTACATGAAAATGGAAGATTAATAGGATTTTAACAGAAAGAAACTCAAAAAATTTTCCCCACACTCTGCTTGGCAAGTTTCTTACAGTTTTAAGATTTATGCCACTTCCCCCCTCTATAATCCTAAACCCACCCCTTTTCCATTTTCAAGGTCCCTATTTCAAAAGGTTACATAGTTCCTGCATAATCTATTCCCTCAATATATACTCCTACATTCACATATCACCAAAATTTTAAAAAAAATTCTAAAATAAAGTTTAGCTATAACATCTGACAAATTTTTTTTTGGCATGGCTTAATCTAAGAAAAAACTAAGAGCTGTCACCGAATGGCAACCAATTATGCCCTCGCTCATTGAACCCTGAATCAATATGGCAAGTGCAAATTTAAGCGTGTGTTGACACAATACAGGCGTTGACACAGTTCAAGTATGGACACAATGATATGCCTCCCCTTTTTCCATAATATATAAAACGGAAGTTCTGACCCCGAAAATCAATTCTATGGCTGCTAGGCAATCTTCCTGTAAAGATTCATCCATTTTGAAGCACTTTGAATTTTCCCCGCCTTTTTCCAGTTTCCATAGCAACGGCAGCCATTTTGAAAACTCTGAGACCAAAAATCATTTCTATGGGTGCTAGACATCTTGTAAAGTTTCATCAAATTTGAAGCACTTTGAATTTATTTGTGTGCACATCTTCTTATTGTAAGTTAGATTCCTTTGAAGTAGTTGGAATTTGTTTGCAAACTTTCTAAAAAACATGAAAAGCTGAGTTTTTCATTCGTACGGATGGACAGACGGACGAACGAACGGACGAACAGACGAACGGACGGACGGACGGACAAGGGTAAAACAATATGCCCCCCCCACCGACTTTTCGTCGCGGAGGCATAAAAATAAAAGCAATTTCAAATCAATTTGAAAATACCTATTGCACAGGTTCATGTGGTACTAAGCATTCTGAAAAATGAAGACGAAAGAAGAGGAGGATGAGCAGAGATATAGGATGGGGTAAATGAGGTAACAGACATTTCAGACAATAGGACAAGGTGAAATCAATAAAGCCCTAACCTATCTCATTCCTGGTGGTATATTAGTACTCAAAGTTCATATGTACAATCTATAGAGTTGTAATTTTCAATATTTGCAGAGCTCCCCACATTTTCTAATAAAGATTACGAAATATATAATTGCCTGTCTCTTCAGAAATTAATAATTGGTTTTTATTGTTTGATATCACACTGTGCAATTAATAAACAAGTGGAGTAGCGCAGTTTGCAGTTCGTTATTATTGATTGCAAACATATCAAATACGATATTTTTTTTATGTCATTTACTTTCTGCTGGTAGAACATAGATAGGGACTCTAATCCCATTACAACTTCCAATAAATATTTTATTATGTACAATTCTATAACATAAATATGTAAACATTCTTTCAAAGTTAATTTCAAATAATTATGTACATCATATTTCATCTATGTGTTCCGTGAGCAAATTAGCAATTCTCAACTTTAATACCATTTCACATCATGCATAAATGAATAAAGATTCAAAATTAATTGAGTTTTTGTAATATGATTCATGGTGTTCTTTCAAATTATTGTATAAAAATTCATTGTATAAAGAGTTGTTTTTTTTTTAATTTATGGAACATGATAACATGGATTTATTATCAACTGTTGTGTTCTAATTATGTAATCATTCAATTCTTAGTTTGATGTGTTCCATGAGCGAATGCAATTCATGGACATCTGCCAAGTGATTAATGGTTCATTATGTATAAATGAATATAGATTTATGGTTCATTGTGTTCTTAGAATATACTGTTATAACAATGTATTACATAGTGCATTCTTTTGATACTCACCACATTACTCGATGATTCATGAGCAATATTTTTGTTTTCAAAGAGTGAAATGATTCCATTAGTTTTTATTGGTGCAAAAAAGAGTAAAGATTCATGACAAAACATGTTCTTGTATAATTCAAGGCACATTATTGTGTTCTATGACTGAAATAAGTGTGTTCCTGTAATGTAGTTTATTGTGATAAAAGAACGCCAACAATATTGTGTTCCAAAAGATAGATTTAGTGTAATGATTTTTTTTTATGTGTTCTTAATATGAGCTACAACAATTAAAAGTGCACTTTTGAATTTTTCACATTTAATGCAGAATCTTAACAACGGGAGGTAATTACCTTCAGCAGGATAAACATGCAGATGAGCACTCGTTGATACTTTGTCTCCGTAACCATTGTCTGCTTGACAAGTAAATTTCCCAGAATCCCTTCTACTTTTTACTGGCTCTATTCGTAATACACTACCATGTGGCATATCTTTGATTTCATATCGTTGACGATTTACAGCTTTTATTCTTTTTTGATCTCTGAACCACACAAAGGAAGGACGAGGACTTCCTGAGGCCTTACACACAAAACTTACTATTCCGTCCTCGGCAACAGACATGTTATACAGGGGTAACGTAATGGCTGGTTCAGCTAAAAAGACAGAATAACAATACCTTCTTAAGAAAAACAAATCCTGAATATCACAGCCAATTTGACTTCAGCGGAAGATTTTCTTACATTAATAAAGTTACTTGGTTAAGGGAGATAACTCTTTAAATAAGTAAGGCATTTGAAAAGGTCAGTTTCATCGACGTTTTCTAAGCTTTGATGTGAAAAGGAATTTAAATCATCCATGTTATTTAGAAGCTTACAATATATTTGTGAAAATGCTTAAAGCAAACATACAATTGATTTTTAAGAGTTGTGTCCCTTAACCTAGGTCTACCTCCTGAAGTTCATTAGTTAATTTCTTGTAATCTGAGAGAACAGTACCCAACCCACAACAAAAATAATGTGGTCGGATAAAAGACTTTCAGGATGGCCTTTCCTGTTTGGAGACTAAAAGATAACCCAAGAAGCATGATAAAACTGGTACTAGGTTGCATTCCTTTTGAATTCACTCATTATGAGGTTACCCTCCATAAGGGCAGTTTTAATCAGGCCAAGACAAGGCCAAGACAAGTTATTTCTATGTTTGGCGTCAGCACGCGCATTGAAAAATGTGTGATTTTAAAAGAAAACAAACAAAAGATATTTTTCGTTTTTCCGATTTAAATCCAGATTTTTTGGTGTTTTTCTGCCATCTTTGAATTTTTTGTGTGCCCAATATACCATCACTTGAACGATTCTAGCTTAAGCTTCGATTAATAAAACAACAAATATATACTACTACTAGAAACATCTAAAAAAAACTCTGAATACCGGTAAACTGAAATGGGGTCAATGGAATAGACTTTTAATGAACATAATGCACATCAAAATTTGTTGATTTCAAAAATTTCCTCCTTGTTTTTTATTTTGTTTTTGTTTGTTTGCCTCCTGCCCGCCTACATTTCAAAAATAAAGTTGACGCCAAACAGAGAATTAAAATGGTTTGGCCTCATATTGGTAACTCCAAAGATAAGTATCGATTTTCTTCACGAAAAGTATCGGTATTTGAAAAAATAATTTTGAAATAAACAACTCTTTTTAGATCATTTTGATAAACAACAAACAAAAATTTTGGGGAGAGGGAGTGCCTTGTGGAGAGGGAGTGCCTTGTACTTTACTTTTCTTTATTTGGAAGTGGAACAAACGAAAATCTTCCGCTGAATTAAACATAGCAAGATATACATCTGCACAAAACAACATCTAAAAGTACTGAAACCTCTTTAAACATATATCTTTAATCAGTTTTTTAACATAATGGACATACATGTATATAAAATCTGGCAATTTGTACACAACTTTCCAAAATTTTCCAGCAGTATTGTGGTGCAGCAATTAGCTACCATAAACACTTGTTAAAACAGATTCCATCTTTTTCATAATAAGAAGTTAAACAACACATACAAGTAACAAAGGCGTATGATAAAAGTTTTTGAAATTGTATTTCTTGGAACAACATGAAATAGGAGATCATTGTCTTTAAAAAACATGAATGTATTCATTTAAAAGCAAATTTAAAGTTGTAAACAACACCTATATCCAGAATTATTTGATGAATTAATTCTATCAGCATACATCTAGGGTCCAGTCCATTACAATGCTATAGGTGGTTCATGATTATTTTTCAGAATATTTGCAAATTTCAACATAAAAGAAAATTAATCCACCATTTTTAAATACATGTATATTAAAACCAGTTTATTTCTTTAGAACAAAGCATTACAAAAGAGAGATAACTTGAAGAATAAAACAAAAAATCAGATTATTTACCAGTAATAATTGAAAGGATGTGCAAAAGATTTATTGCAGTCAAATGATACTATCAACATACTTGACACTGGTGGAAAAAAAACAAAACAAAACAACTGAAAATCATAAATTGTACAATTTGACCATATAAAGCTAATTCAAATCAAATTTTTTCAGTGTAAGAAAAGAAATGTTTTGATACAAATCTTTATCACAGATAGATATCTCAACACTTTTACACCCTTGATTTTCTTGCCCTCTATTATTTCTTTATCAGTTTTGAGAGACAAACTTATTCTTTCCATAATTTTAAGATTAATTGATCAAATAATCCTGGATATAAGAATTACAATACAACATTTAAATTTTATCTTCATATTTGTTAAAAAAAATTCTGACAGCAAATAATTGAAGAGTCATCTCCCCTTTCAAGTCATTTTGATACCCCTGATCTATTTCACTACCCAAATTCTACATATCATTTACTTGACTTTTTGTTAGGAATTATTGAAATGTCTGTAAAGACAATTCTCCAATTGAAAATTTGGCAAGGGAAAATACTAGTTAAGGTAATAAGATTGATTGATTGAATATTGTTTAACGTCTACTCAGCAATATTTCAGCTATATCAAGACGAGAACAAGTTTGTTGATAAATAATCACTTTGGGGTATGGAAATGGCCGTGGGACGGGAAATTCTGACTGCCACTGGAAAAGTAGGGTGAAATCGTCAAGGGCGGGGAATTTAGCCTTGTAGCCGATCACCTACGGACCACCCCAAAAAGAGCTTGCTACAAGGGTTCTTTAACGTGCAGGAAGCGTGGCATTTCTTCCAACACGTGGACCTGAGTTTACATCCCATCTGAAAGATGGGTTGTGTATTTATTAATCCCGCACAACCACGGAATGGGTCCTATTTCTATATCCCGGGACCCTCGGGGTCAGCCTCCGTTTAGGAGGGGTCACACCCCGCAAGCCGGAGATACTGGGTCCTATTTCTATATCCCGGGGTTCCCTCGGGGTCCTCTGTTAGGATGGCTCATACTCCAAGCTCAGAGGATGCTGCGGGCCTATTCTTCAGCCGGGACCGCGCACGGCGGAAGGTAATAAGAAGAAAAGTCAAAACTCTTAAAGAGGAAATCATGACTGCAGAAAATATTTATCCCAGTTTGATTGAATGATTGATTGTAAGGAAATAAATGCTATCTTTGGTGGTATATTTGGTATATCTTGGCAGATAGTTTTAGCAACATAGGAAGCCAGGTCAAAACTAGGACAGGTACACAAAACTAACAAACCATTTAGGCATTATCCAGTACTCCTGAAACTCATGACTCTGTGTAGCATATTTTTTATTTGGACTTTTACTGTTGCTACAATTTCAGGACTACATTATCCAATATCAAAGCAGTTCAGGTGCACCTTTTTAAATTTTACAAACAAAACACAAACCCTAGTGACCCTACAGAGGTGATACACTACAGTAATTCTGTTGGCAAACTCAACTACATTTTGTACCTCTGGCAACTGCCTTAACCATTAGGCAACTTTTACTTTGAAAGTACTGTATATTTTTCATATCTATTGCATGAAAAAGTATAATAAGATCATCTTCAGTGAGAAGACCACTTGAGAGATGTATTTAAAATTTTAAGTACTCCCTAGACAGACAATTATCTTCTTATTTTTATAGTTATTGTATTGGAAGACAGATTATGTCACTAATGACCCTCCTTACTGCATATGATTTAATGTTACACATAGGTCACCTTACCTTGCCCAATGAGATGTCAAATCTATTTTATCTGATTGAAATGTTAAAAAAAAAGTTTGACAACCGAGCCTAGACATATTGTAGTGTTCCATTCAACATTTAAAAACATTTGTAAACATAATAATTATCATATTTAAAATATCTTTGACATTCAAAAAACAAACTTGAACAAAAGAGACTACTTATATACAGGGATGGCTTTTATATACTCAAACTCTTTTACAACAAGAATTATTTTTGTTTCGTTTCAAATCTTCAGGTCTTCATTTACATCTCCTTTTCAACAAAAATCTAAGCTTTATTGTTATTATTGCAGAAAGGGGAGATTGACTCATTTCAAATTATTTCCGTCTATTTCAAACCAAAAGAAAGGCATTACTTAAATGAAATATCAAAGATTCAGATTTAAAAATCCTGTCCAATATCATCAATTGGTCCCAGAATTCATGATTTTGTAGTCTCCTTTATTTTAGTAGGACTTCAATCATTTGTCAATGGCTAAAAGATCTGGGACATCTTACTATAGTAAAAGTTATTTATTGGTATCTGTGGTACTGGTGTGAATTTGTTTCATTTTGGCAACAATCAGATGGAAACTAAATTTAAAAATCTGAAAAACGTATTTTGAAAATCAAATAGTGACATTATCCCTTGCCTCCCCGAAAAATTCTTAAAGATGGGGTTAACCCTATCTGCAGAAATGTAGCCCTAATTTTAGGTCCTTATATTTATATTTTTGATTTAGTCTAGACTCTAACAGGGCAATAAGAGCTAATAGGTTCCCCAGCAAGATCAATGTTTGCCCAACAAAAAGTCTTAACAGAAATCCTACAACAGGCATGAGTAACTGAGGATTTAGAATTCAGATTCAAATGGATTTAAAATGGACTCAAAATGGACTGACATTCTGAAAAATTAAAATGGACTCATTCTGAAAACACTCTGACGTTTTGAGATTTCCTTGGATTTAAATGATGCCTATCCTTTGGTCTGAATACAACTTACTTTTAATTAATTCAGCATGTTTATAAAATTCTGGAATTTCCTCTGAAAATGGTTGTAAGTAAACTTAAAATAATTGTCATTTAATTCAAAATTTAATGATAAATGAAAAGTAAAGTAAGGGTGAGCAAGTTTCATATGTTCATTGATACTGGTCAACCAGACTTATTTCTGAACCATATTCATAATCGCCAAAACATGACAAAGAGTTTTATTTTCTGGACACAAAACTGATCCCATTTAAAGACAACTGATGCACAAATATTTTGTGGGTGTGATTGGATTCTTATCTATATTAAAATCTACCTGTTAAACAAACAACCTGATTATACTTTCACCTTCATAGATGTACTCAATAAACTCCAGAATCAATACATACCTACGTGCAGTAAATCATGTAAAGAGTTACCTCCCCTCATAACTTGTCAATATTCAATATAAATGTACTAAACTATATAATTATCATTTGTGTTAGTAGCAATACGGTAGAGATTTGAGATTCACAATTCTGTTTATCCAAAATTACAGCTATTTGAAATGAGTATATAAAAATAAACTACAGGCCACTCAGATATTCCTTTTTTGCCTTTTTCAAACCATTCTATTTAGGACCTTGACTTGCTAATTAAATCCAGGTATCATTAATACACACAGAGCAATCCAACAATTATCTACATATATTCCCGTACAAAATGGGGCTTTTTTCTAACTCTTTCATAAATAACTTTAGAGGTTTGCAGTTCCACAAGTATGGGATTTGTTACAATGGGGAATTCAATCTTTAAAAAAAAGTCAATTACCTATGCCAAAAATTGCACTATTCAGAACCCACCCACCCCCGCCAATAGCTGTATTAAGCACCATCCTGGTCATTCAAATATAAATCCCAAACATCTGAATGTTTCAGTGGGGACTTAAAGGCTTACAACACTAATAGCTGACACATCCAAGTACCATAGACCATGCTAACTTAATTAGATATGGACAGCCAATTTTGGTTCAAACTGCTAGTTTCCAAATCAATTTCAAGGTGGGCTCTCTTAAAGAAATATTTATTTGTTACAAAATTTTCAAATATTGCAAATTTTTAATTTTTGCAAACTTGTTCTTTGTAGAACTTGAAACTATACAGAATTCTTAACTTTAGGTGAAAAATAAATCATTGATAAACTGAAATGATTTCATTGACTCTCTTTTCCTATAGGAAAATTTCGATTTTATTGACAATGTCCTCATTTGCTCATAAGAGCAAAAATGTCATTAACTTCATTAATAAGATGAACTTAAGTCCGTATAAAGTATTAAACTATTTGCACTACCCTAAAACTATGTGCATTGCTTTAAAGACAAGGAACTCTTATATAAACTACTCTTTTAATAACATAATATCTTAGCCTATGTTATTCATTTTTTTTCTTATTTACATATTAAGGGGTCTTATTCCAGACATATTTGACTTTTTAAGCCTTGAATGAAATTGATTTCAATGGCATGAAATAACATACAAATCAATCTATACGATGGATTTATGCTATTTGTTAAATCCCCTTTGAATTAATTCCCTAAGTAAATTTTATATCAATATAAATTAAAAATTTACATTTTTCAATAATAAATATACAGTTTGGATTATTATCTATTGAAACATTACAGATTAAATTTCAGTATATTATGATATCCACTTCAGTGCCGTAACATCATAAAGCATTGATTAATTATCTCTCATACAATAATTAATATACAGTGACACTTTGTAGCATCATATTCGATAAGGCTATATTTCAATAATTCTGTTTGTTAAAGCTCAAGTCTATGTATAACATAGGAAATTACAGATATTTTTAGCAGATTAGCCTGGTTACTTCTTTTTTGACAATTTTTGGTTTATGGCTTTTCACATTATTTGATTTTAATGCTGCTGATGAGAAGTTACTCCTTGAAACATGGGTACAATGTAACAAAATTTACTGTTTTTTATGCAACTTCAGTATTTTTTGTATTCACAACAAAACTATCTCACAAGATCTACTTATCTTATTGGCCTTCCCATCAACGGGATTGGTTCCAAAGATTCTATCAAGTGTTTGCATCCCAGGTGGTGTCTGTTGGAATACCCCATAAATGCAGGGTCATTAGTCAGGAGGTAATAAGGATATCCAAAACAATTGTAGACAAACTGTGGGACTTAGAAAAGCAAAGCTAATCTTTCAGCATAAAGACCTTTCTATTTTATGAAATATTGCTTACTGAACATGACTCTCTTAAGGTCAGACTCCACTAAATATTTTCCATAGGCGGCCATTATAACGTTTTGTGAATTTTCTTAATTATTTGAAGTTCATTTTATGTGGCGAAATGATTTTCTCAAAGCGGCATGTCTGCCAAGTAACATATCCGAACGATGACCCAACTTTTAAAGTCAAATAAGCAATTTCTATCGCCTAACCTAACTGGGGTATGCAAATTACCAATTTTGTCTGTCAGATCCTTGGGCATGCATGTACTCATTGATGAGGCTTCAGTATTTCTCACATGCAAGGAAAGACATTGAATCGAAATGCTGGTCAATCTGGAAGTATTTCATGATCACTTGAGCGTTTTAAAACTCAGATATTGTTAATATTGACAGTTATATTGAAAACGAAAGTAGCATGGCTTTGTTTATATAAGTACTACTTTTGACTATGCCAGCAGCTGATTGGTCATTAAGTAGAGTCTAACCTTAATCAATCAATCAATCAAACTACTGCAGTAGAATACCATAGCTGTCAACCTCCTATAAGCAAAAATCTGGTCATGACCTGCATTGGATGGTAAAAAATCAGGTCATAACTCGTGACGAACTTTTTTCATCCCAAATATTGTATTTAAAAGCGTGCGACAAACTTTTTCACCCCTTTATTCATTTTACCAATCAATCATTTAGAAACTTTATATACTTTAGTAAACTTACTTACTTCTTAAAACAGACATCATAATTGAATTTCATGTACTACATTGAATACCTTTGTTTCACATTTGCTGATTATGATTTTTTCTTGGACCCCCTCAAAACATAAACAAATATTTGCATGCCACAACTGCCCTGGGCAAAATGGGTCGAAGTTTTATTCTGACCTAAAATCGGTGTTCATCCTTAGACTACTGACAAAACTTTTAACTATCTGCATTGTTATTTTATAAATATGCATCACTAGGTTGCATGATTTAACCAACAGCCCAATCAAACTTTCTTTCACACTTGTAAAGGGTTTCGGTTTTGGCATTTATGTTGAACATTTCTGGTCTGGAAATTGATCTTTTCCATTGTCAGTACACTCAATGCATATAGTAGTCTTTAAACGACTCAATAAACTCCCTTAAGGCTTCATTATGACCCGAGGAGACGATATTCCAAGCCGACGAGTAAATAAAAACACAACTGGAAATAAAAATAACAACGTTAATATACAAGACATTACCGGAAATTAAATCCGGTGCCTACGGGTGATGACTTCGATTCTCGGGTTATTTGACAACCCGATCGGGTTAGTGTATCTCATCGGGTGACAAGAGAAAACATCGGGTCACACCCGGCGAAATTGGGTGACTTGACAGGTATGTAGAATACTGAAGGAACAGAGGAGTGAAATTTACAAAAATCGAAGTCCAAAGACACGGCCAAATGGAGAACATAGAAAACAATGACCTTAGACACAAAAAACAATGACGTTAGACAGATACAAAGCACAGAAACAGAAATTACAACATTCAAAACAAAAGCACTCACAGTGTGAACTCCAGTGAAACTGAGAGTGACATCAGGAGCTCCGGAAGGGCAATCAATTGATTTGGCTTTAACCTCTAGGTTTCTTTATGTGAATTTTAAAAATATGCATACCGTATTCGACCTTATTAGCGCCCCTGCTCCAATAAACGCCCCCTCACCCTTTTTTTAAAGTCAAAATACACAAGCGCCCCTTTGAAACTCCCAAACTGCCAAAATTTACTTACGCTTATTTGCCGATGTTCGAGTTTTAAGAGGGTATACTATCGCCGTCATTTTAAGAAACAGAATGTTTATGTACCTCCCACAACTCCTGAGTAACGATATCTATTTATTTATGCCGAATTCGCATGATTGATTACTGTTACTTTTTTGTTTCACCACGATTTAAACAACCGGAAGTTGAAGACGCATTATAGAACTTAATAATAATGACGGTAGCGGACATGCAGAAATTCCGGTTTTGCCGATTTAATTAAGCGCCCCTGTTTTTGAATTTTCTTAGCGCCCTGGGCGCTTATTGGGTCGAATATGGTATGTCTTTACATGATCTTGCTCGTCAACTATTTAACATTATCATCCTCAGAAGGACCCCGACAATCTTTCGCTACAAATCCAAGAAGAAATTAGGAACTCATCTTTTTTAAGGAAAATTGCAGGAGAGGGGGGGAAGCATGGAAACAATACTTCCTTCTACTGACTTCCAAGTTCAAGCTTTCAGCAACTCCATGTCGAACAATCAAAAAATCAATTCATCAAGGCCTATAGGATTTCCCTTATCTATATTCCAATCATAAAACTTTAAAACCTACCATTACAAGTCAATATCGTACTAATTAACATATATCACCGAAGTGCGATAGATTTTTCTACGCAAATTGAAGAGCCATGGTTCTAATTTATGGTCTGACTAATATATAACATTCTACGGAATGTCTGGGATTACAGTCTCGGATTGGTTTAAAACGGTCGGTGGCTTAAGGTGCTCACATGTAATGACCATTTACTAATATTGATATGATAGTTTCCCTTACAAATCAATGTTGTTCTGGTCTTGAGGGCTTACACATCAGATATGAGATATCTATCAAAGTTGACCAAATCAATTTGATGAAATAGCAGATATAGTGAAAATATTCTCTGATGCATACATAAATACTGCCGGAGGCAAAGACATGAGTCAAATATCTCCTAGTGATGGTTCATAAAATATGGACGTCAGAGAAGCGTCAATTTGAGAGCTGGCAAATATCTAAATTATTAAATTCTGAAAATAAAGTTTTTCAAAACAGAACTTCACTCGCAAAAAAAATTGCAGGTTTATGATGGGGGAATGGTGTTTTACATGAAGTGAATGCTCTTTGGATTGATTGATTAATATGGGGTTTAACGTCACTTTCAGCAGTATTCAGTTATTTCATGGTGGTCAGTTTTAGTGGTGGAAGAAGCCGGAGTACCCAGAGACAGGTAACTGACATACCTTATCACTTACGATTGGAAGTCGAGTGCACCCTTTTTTGTAATGTACAAAGTGGAGCGAGAACTCACACCGCAGTGGTGATAGACTACAGTGGTTGTAGAATGCTCTTTGGAAGATGCTACCATACAAGAATAACTCAATACCGAGGTTACTGCTAATATTGTTTCTGCAGATGGCCGTTCCAACAAATCATGTCTCTTGAATGCAGTTCAGATCAACACTTGAGGGGCCAGAACTAAAAATATGTGTAAAAGCTGATTAGAGAACAAATAAACATAGGACCCAACTGAAAAGCCATAATCAGGTAAAGGTCAGAGCAGTGTCCACAAGGGAGATAGCTTGTTTTAAATAAGTTCAAGATAAAATTGGTTTAAGGGCCTGCACCTTCTAATTAAGGCTATTCTGCCAGCTCCCACACAAAGAAACAGTTTACCGTCTTTGGCTTAATTTGGCCATTTATGAAAAAAAAATATATATCTTACACTCTGAAAAAAGAGCAATTTTGATATTTCTTGGGTTTTGTTTTATCTAATATTGACCAGAGACTTTGAAGGCACATTGCACTTATCAAAACATGTTCGTGTCTAATTTACAAAGGAAACCATCCCAGTGAATTTCAATTATTTCTCAGGTAGAAGTCAAAAGCAATATTGATTGTTGGATATTAATATTTATATTACAATCCAGATACCCATAGTAAACAGAATAAAAACAAAGTATTATGACCCCCCTTCGTTTTCTACTTCAACATTGTTACGATTATATAGTTCTCAATACTCCATAATAGTTCAGAGTGGTGATTCATAGCTAAAAACATAAAGATCAACTGCAAAAAAAAAAAAAAGAATTGAAAAAATCTAATGAAAACATTAAAGGGAAAAAACAAATCATTGTGCACAACAATCCCCAGGGACAAATTTCCCTGTTCTGATTGTAACATAACATGCATCTCTGGGGACATTCACTAATCAATTGTGTTTAATGTCAAGTGTTTGATCTTTCAGCTCTTATTTTGAAATGATGAAGTAGACACAAGTTTTCTTGTCTTTTTTTTTTCTAACAAATTTAATACTTAAGCACAAAATGGAAGAATGTGTCCATGGAACACGGATGCCCCGGCCTCCTTGCAATGGAAACCCTTAAATTATTAAAGGCATAACTATGTACAATATATATATCAAATATTATAAAAAAGGATCTTTCTCCTGCGATAAATAGGCACTGGAACTGGTTTGGTTTTGATATAATGTGTAGTTCCAACAAATAATCTGAGAAACAGTCTTATATGTAATACTAATCTATTTTTAGCAACTGTGACCTTGACCTTGGGGTATCAACGCTAAAATCTATGGGATTATGTCTATAGTGATAAGTAAGCAAGTGACCAGGTTTGGTTTTGATCCGATGTAGTATACTCAAGTTATCATCTGGACACCAAAATTTTTTTGAAATTTTAGTCTATTTTTAGCAACTGTGACCTTGACCTTCGGGGTACCAATCCGGAAATCAATAGGGTTCTGTCTTTGGTGATAAGTAAGCATGTGACCAAGTTTGGTTTTGATCTGATGTAGTATACTCAATTTATCATCCGGAACCAAAATTTTATTGAAATTCTAGTCTATTTTTAGCAACTGTGACCTTAACCTTGGGGTACCAACCTGGAGTTCTGTCTTGGGTGATAAGTAAGAATGTGACCAAGTTTGGTTTTGATCAGATGCAGGATACTCAAGTCATCATCCAGAAACCAAAATTTTATTAAAATTTTAGTCTATTTTTAGCAACCGTGACCTTGACCTTGGGGGTACCAACCCGGAGTCAATAGGGTTCTGTCTTGGGTGATAAGCAAGCATGTGACCAAGTTTGGTTTCGATCCGATGTAGTATACTCAAGTTATCATCCGGAAACCAAAATTTCATTGAAATTTTAGTCTATTTTTAGCAACTGTAACCTTGACCTTCCTGGTACCAACCTGGAAATCGATAGGTTATGTCTTGGGTGATAAGCAAGCATGTGACCAAGTTTGGTTTTGATCCTATGTAGTATACTCAAGTTATCATCCGGAAACCAAAATTTCATTGAAATTTTAGTCTATTTTTAGCAACGGTGACCTTGACCTTGGGGGTTACAACCTGGAAATCGATAGGGTTCTGTGTTGGGTGATAAGTAAGCATGTGACCAAGTTTGGTTTTGATCCAATGCAGGATACTCAAGTTATCATCCGGAAACCAAAAAGATGGATGTACAGAGGGACGGATGGACGGACGGACGTACGGATTAGGGTAAACCTTAATGCCCCCGACCGCCTAGCGGCGGGGGCATAAAAATTGGTTTGTAAAATATATCATAGGGATACCGTATTCGACCCAATAAGTGCCCAGGACACTTAGAAAATTCAAAAACAGGGGCGCTTAATTGAATCGGCAAAACCAAAATCTATGCATGTCCGCTACCTTCATTGTTATTAAGTTCTATAATGCGTCTACAACTTCGGGTTGTTAAAATCGTGTTGAAACGAGAAAGTAAATGGTAATCAATCATGTGAATTCGGCATTAATAAATAGATATCGTTACTCAGAAGTCGTGCGAGGTATGAAAACATTCTGTTTCTTAAAATTACAGCAATAATATACCTGCTCAAAACTCGTAAATTGTCGAATAAATATAAGTAAATTTTGATAATTTGGGAATTTTGAGGGGGCACTTGTGCATTTTGACTTTGAAATAGGGTGAGGGGGAACTTGTGTATTTTGACTTTGAAATAGGGTGAGGGGGCACTTATTGGAGCAGGGGTGCTAATAAGGTCGAATACAGTAGTTTACAGACAGACAACTGTATGTAAAAAGACTTTTAGAAATGATAAGGATTATATCTAGTGTTTGGTAAGAATCCATAGACCAGTTTAAAAAATCCAAAGGTTTTAATACCCCAGTGCAGAAATTTTCACTTCTTTCTGTTTATAAATGTCTCATTTCCATATGAAATTGATAAACAAACAAATGATGTCATATCGTAACATACTAATTACATCAGGTGACAAATCAAACATTGTAGTGAAATGACAAGACATATTTGAGGTAGAACAAATCAAACTGTCCCCTCAGGCTAGCTTCTTTATTATTTATACTTTGTCAAATAATTGTTGTTCCACCATAAGGATGCCACCTTTTCTCATAAAAAAGCCAGAGGTTCTAAAAAGTAAATAAAACTTAACCAGAATGGGAAAATGCATATGAAAACTTCAATTAACCATACTGAAATCTACATACTTTGCAATGGACATGACTCAAGACAATATTATTCAAGTAGAACTCCTTTTGAAGTTAAAGCTAAGAGAAAGATGTTTTTTTTTCCAATTGTAACTTGTAAGAAAATTAGGCCAGATTGAAAACATCATTGTTTTAAATTTCAACATGTCCCGCAGCAGAAACTCACAGTGGCTAAAATTCTGTTTTAATAACACCATTTTAATTTTAGTACAATATGTCTATACTTATATACCAAGAACAAAACTCTTACAAAACTCTAGACCTAGGTACACAATTTCTCCCTAAACTGGAAAATCAGCTGAAGGACTAACACTTGATTTTTGTCATGGAATAGTAGTTCAATGCTCACCAAACCCTTTGAAAAGGGAGATTTTAATGGGTATGCAGTCTTAGGGGTGATGGAGCTATTTATAGTTGGATTGTATATTTATTTATTTTTTCTTGAACATACACATGTACAAATCATATTATTATTTCATCCAATAATCAAAGTACAACAATATACAAATAATTAATATTTCCGACACCATTGTAACAGCTTTTTATTGTGTCGTACGGAGATCTGGCGACATGTTTTATGTAACATATTGGGGGAGTTGTACCTAGAATGATGCAACAACTGTCACACGGCATGTTACGTGCAAATTCACATACAAATATAGAACATGTCGTGTGATACATAAATAGTCCTAATAAACATATATGACATTGAAAAGTATTACTAATACGGGCTCTAAAATGAAAATTTTGTTGCCATAATTTTGAAACGGTAGCATCTTATCTTGGGTATAAAACATGGAACTAAAAAATTCTGATCCTAATTCGAGGGATTTTGAGCAATCTCTAATAGTTCAAATAAAGTCCCTTTCCAAATGACAGTTATTTGAAAATCCTGCAATTTTTCCCAAACTTTTGCTCCAAAATGGTGTTTTTTGTTAATTTAATCTTTCCAAAAATCTTTTGTACCTCAATATTTTCTTTTGTTTCCTTAAAACTAAAATACAACATCACAATGCATCCTGAAAAAAGACCATGCTTTTTGGGTGAAATTAAAAATGTGACCACTTTACTATCAAAACACTGAATTTTCAATTTTTCCATCAAAACACTTTAATAATTTTCAATTTCGATTTCATTTTTCAAAGAGAAATCTAGTTCAATTAAACAAAGAATGAATCATAAAGGATTTTAAACAACTAAAGTCGGATAATTCTACCTATCAACTAATGAAAGGTCATTGTAATTTATGATTTATTGATCATATTCATATCAGCTTTGTCTGTTGGGAATAATGTTGCTATGACAAAATTGCTTATTCATTTCTCGCCAATATTCCAGTCTACACCGAGTATCACTCCCAATCCTTTGTTCCTAATCCTACTTGTACATCAAATAAAAAGCATTTAAAATGTACATATATTTTTAAAACAATTGATTAATAATGCATTGTATTAGAAGTACCATCGTAAAGGTTTTCCAATTTATAACGGACCGATGAAAACAGAATTGACTCGCCAGGCTCCGATGGTTTTATTCCAGTAAGCGACATAAAATTAAATTCTTTAGTTTACTGCGGCAGAAAATTAAAGGCTAGGCACCATTACACATACTACATTTTATTGTTTAATATCGCTCTGCCAATTTTCAATCCTTTTCTCTTTAAGATCAATAAAATATTCTTCTTCATCTGTCAACTCATGTCTCTAATACTTTATAAATTCTTGCACAAAACTGCGTTTTTGCACGTGGTTTTGATATTGACAGTTTCCAGATAGTTTGGGACAGCTATAACTAAGCAATGATTATGAATTATGGACAACATTTCATGAAGAAAGCAATCAAAAATTTCCAGTAATGCAATTAAAAGAAAATGCATTCACACCAATCTAAAAGCAGGCACCATCTGTCATGAGTCATGGACTCAGTCCTTTACTGGACTTTATATCAATAAAATATTTGATTTGATTTGATTTGAGTCACAATTTGCCCTCTAACTGACCTCTAAATTGATACATTTACTACAAAATTAAGACTCAGCCCTTTCAACTAGTCAATAAACTCCCATTTTGTATATGAAATCTCCATCAAAAAATAATGGAAACTTGGGTCTAAAACACAAATGATAGAGGTCTAAAGGAGCTGACATGACCCACAACAACTTAATGACTGTATCTTCACTTAGGTTCTTGAAACTGACTTATGTTGCAACTACTGACTTTTAATGGGAAGGCAAAAGAAATTCTTTGAAAGGAAACACATGCATAACAATGTCCATTGATGCATCTTTTTTTTCAGGTACTGGTATGATGTATTCATAAATGTACATGAGATTACACCTCATGTGTATACATCATATTAATTATAATCATTATAATGCATCCAGTTTTTAGTGCTAGATCACAATGCTAGGTGCATTAATTTTGCAGCAGTCTTCTAATGTTTGTTTTTTTTGTTTTGTTTTATCTTTTATCATGTTGTCTCGTATGCTTTACATGTGAATTGCCATATTTTTGGACTTTTGATTTCAGATTTTTGCCTTTTTTACCAAATTGTTTGCCAATGCATTCAATGAATTTCACTACTACAAAAAATGTAGTACAAGTTTATAAAAATTATTTTGCATGTGCAGTAGAACTTTGATTGCTAGAACTGCAATAACTCCAACACCATGGATGTCTCAAGGTGAAAACAAAATTAATCACGAAACACAAAAGTTTTAATGAATGAAATCTACAGCTTACAGTATTTTAGGACTTCATGGCACTATTTTGTATTTGCTCTGTTAATTTACATGATTTAGCCCGATTACCACTAACCGTTACTTTATCATGTGCCCTATGACTTAATTACTTTGAATATATTTGCCAAAGTCATTTGGAATGTTGATTCCAGTAAGAAATTGACATGATTACAGCTGTAATGAGATTTCAATAGAAGTGCAATAAAGTTATATCAGTACTTCACCTGTAATCAAGGTGAGAATATACTGACTTGTTGTACTTAGTACTTCATATTTTGGTAAAATCCCCTAATTTTCCAATTTTATTTGTAAACATCTCTTTTGAAATTTTGTTTTTGGATACTCCATGGAATATACAATAATGAAATTCTGAAATTGCCTGTACCAGTGATAATTTTGACAATTTATATGTAGGGGAGTTGGTCAGAATGCTAACAGAAGAATTCAATTTGAGGCAGAGAAAAAAGCCCTTAACTTAAAATCAGTTGAAGACAGAGTCGTACTAGTTGTTTTTGCAAAAAGTATGAATTTTTTTTTCTTTATTCTTAAATAAAATACAAAATATTTCCCTCCACAGAAACTTCATCACTGGATCTATAAGCCTAATGTACTTCTTTCAATATAAATACCAGAATGCCTGACAATGGAAATTCACAGAAAATCTCATTAGGAATTTCGTTTGGACACATCGCTACTTGTTTTTCCATTTTTTATATCAAATCGAAGCAATTTTTTATATTAATTTGAAGCCGACCAAGCTCTTTGTACATTAGGAGCAATCTCATGGACATTTTGTAACGCTGACAGAAAATAACAATAAGAGTAGTGACGACTCAGATTTCTATAGCGCCAGCTAATTCAATCAGACAAACAAATGACAGTTTTGTCATACTCGGAATAAGTCAACAATCCAAAACCGTTTTATAAAACAAATGAAAAGATATCGATCGATAATGAAAGGAGAATTACCAATCATGTAAATAGCCCTGGTCTGCAATGTGAAGAACCGTTGCTTGTCGTAAAGATACATTTTAATCAATCAATGATTTGGAGTAGAATATGGTTAAATATAAGAAATCTATACATTAAAAGATTCACTTTTTGTTTTGTCATAAATTACAGAGAAAATGTCTTGGCTGCATATTGTTTCATACTTTAATAACTGAATGCTTTATATTTAAACTTTAATTTTCCTCTGTCGGATACAGAGTTCTGTCCTTATGTTAATGAAAGCCAAAAATTTTTTCCAAAGCGATTTCAAAATTTTTTGGACGATCCATTGTTATAATTATCAGCAAGACTGTTGCAGAAAGTGAAGAAATAATGTTGTTCTCCATCAGTTTTTATGCATCATATGGTTAATGGTCTTCTAAAAGTTTTGATTTGATCTGCATTGAAGAGACAAAAAACTGTTGAAATGGCAACTGCAGTAACTTTGATATTTATATCTGATGCTTGTAAGGGTACTTACTATATTGGTTCCTTAAAATGATTGTATAATTTTTGTATAATCAAGGGATTAAAGTTATCGGATTATCTTAAATATTAGGATATTGTGTCTGTCTAGGAATTTCTTTTTTGGATCTTGTTCAATGAATACCTCCCTCAAGGGACTTATGTGTAGCCACAAGAAGTACCGTCAATAGAGTTTTATCAACTTTTTTCTTTAAAATCGGTTGTCAAGAAATTATAATTCTAATGCACTGTTTGTAACACTAATTTTGATCGGCATTGAAATTTTCTGTGGGGGAAAATCTGTGATTTTACTATGGAAACAAATAGTAATGTGATGGTGCAGACGCATCCTAAACTTTCAGCAACTTACTTGTCAAGTGACCCACTTTTGGCAGGTGTGACCTGCAAAATAACCCCTCACCCACCAGAGATAATCATTCGCTACAGGTCATCATTTTCACCTGCCAATGAGATCGTCAAACGCCAATTCTCCACCACAAAACAAATATGGTAACACAATTTTTCAAGATTGGCAGCAAACAGCGCTTTTAATTTTCCTTCAACTGTAATGATTTAACACAACAGAAAACACCAAATGGTCCAAAAACAGTTAACAGCTGATTTATTTCACCAAAAACATTTATCTCCTGAAAATGCCCACACACATTAACAGAAAGGTCTTGCCATCCTCATGTATATAATAAATGGTACAGAACTAGTGCAAAGATTCTTGAAAAGATGCATGATGGCTTGACATGATATGACCCAACCCACCACCACATACCTGAAAGTTAGGTCATGACCAACCACAGCAGAATTTGAGGTTGGCAAGTTATGCAGAAATTTCAAAATTGATTGAAAACATTGGTTTTGGTTTGCTATATTGTACATCTTTACTGTTGCAAATACCCTCTTTTCCGGTTCTGCAAACCGAATTCAGGACAGTAAAATATAGGATTTACCCCTTCAGATCCCAAATTCTCTTGAATGTATTTTCCAACAACATATTTTCAATAGACCATATCCGAGCTGTGGTATCAGGATTTACCTGACCACTTGTTCACACGTCACAGTATAGAAAACGTCACGTCACAAAGCCTACAATGTCATTAAACTGGTCACATGGGGCGGACATGTTTGTGATGTAGGGTGGAAAAACAACAACTACCAGAACTCGGATATGGCCTATTAACTTTAATTTTTTTCAGGTCATATGATCTGTAGAGTGGTGTCTGCAAGTTTATTTTCTTCGTGGTGTTTCATCAAGTAGTCCATATCTTTCCTTTATTTCAGTCTTGCATCTTTGACATCATTATTCAATTTCGTGCAATTTACACATTTAGAAATCAAAGGGTAATGTATTTCAAACAATCAATTTCCAAGCAATATGTCACAAAGTTTAGGTTTTGATCATAAATATTTACCAACAATGCACAGGGGTGATCAAAAAGCTAATTTTTAACGGTTATCAATTTTTTTTGTAATGTATTTTTACACTTTAATTGTAGAACCCTTTTCAAAAAGGCTAATCTATATATAGATCAAAATTACAAAAAATGCAAATCATTTATCATTGATGTCAATTGTTTGTCAGCGAAATCAAAGAAATCTTTACACATCAAAGTCACAGCCAAAGGCCTACATTTTCTCTGTTTTTATTTCCAATGAAGGAAAGATGTTTCAATGATACCTTTTAAAGCATTTTAATAAAATATTTGTTTAATAGACTTAAAATTTTATATCTACATTAAATGCTGTGGGTTTGAGTGTTTGTCTGTAAGTGGACTTCAAATCTTGTGTTTGTATGGTCCATATTTAAGTGGGTTTTCGTAGAGACTTTGGAAATCTTCAGAAAGTATTAATGTTTAATCAGTAGCGATTTTCTTTTCAGAAATCAAACTTGTAGTCCTATAGCGTTTTATCCTTTTGATTTAGCAAGAAGAATAGAAAAGACCATATTTGCATGATTAAGTGTGCAGGGCCCTTGAAAACGGAGAAAAAGAGAAAGCTCGATAGAATTGTGATATAATCCAAAATTCTAATCTTATGTCCATGGATTTTTCTAACATTCACCAGTTCCAATTAAAATAAGTCTTTCCCAATAAAAATAATTGCAAAATCATGCAAAATTCCCCAAAATTGTGTATTTACCAGACAGATTAATGGATTTTGGCATCAAATCTTGTCAAATAAGCCTAAACTCTTTTCTTCACAGATTTTCTGATAAACCTGACGTCCAGCAGGAACAAAAATATGTACAAGCTTTCACACAGATTTTTGTTTTTCGCATGATTTTCGGTCAAGAGGTTACTTATTAGAACAAACATGGTAATATCTTTTTGAAAACAATTGAAGATGGGTATATATACAGTACATACATTAGAGTATGGCAAAGGAAATACCAATTAGATAATTCCTTAACAATTCCGGTACATTTCAATAAACAATATACTTCAAATAAGTTGATACTGATAGTATGGTTCAATGAGGTATTGATTAACCACAAAACTTTACATCGGAAATCAAGATAAATTAGCATATAATTATATTTTCTTTGAACATCCAAAAATGTAAATTATATTCAATTGATTGATCAAATTTGCATTTTTTTTTCAAATTAACTCCCACAATTAACACTATATGAATATAAAAATTATAGAGATTATGAGAAAAACCACGAAAAGTAAAACAGTGGGCGATTCGACCTTTTTTCATACTGTTGGTCCACCACTTTTTATAGGAGTTCATTAGGACTATAAGATGGTTCATGTCAAATTCAACACCTCAAAGTGACAACTTGGAGGTCAGTGTCTGCAAGGTGAAAACCTAAGGACAACTAGAATGTCATTATGGTTGGTATATGTGGTTTTTGTTTGTGGTTATAAAACAAAGAAATTAAAAAACATCAAATGTGAATAAGGAATGTTCAAATATGCTTAAAATCAGACGAACTTAACTATACAAAAGCCAAGCCAATCCAAGATTTAAAATTTGGGCTTTTTAAATATTTGTGGCATCTTTCAATTCTTAAGTTATGGAACACCTTTAATGGAACTGCAATACCCCTCAAGGTGATAATGAAGCAAAACTAATATAGTGAAGATGTGTTTTTCATTTTCATTTGGCAATTAACTTCAATGTTCTAGTATCCTCTTTTTTTTTAAAAAAAGGGGAAAAAAATCAAGCTGTTACCCAATTTGGTCATAAAAGAAATGTCTCCCTCATTCATTCTTGAGCTTTTATATGAAATTTAGAGCTTTCTTCATTCTTACGGTTAGAAACCACACTTAAACCACTTTTCAACAATGGTGTAATAGGGAATTACTTTTTGAAAATCCAATACACTTCAATAAAAAACACATCTTCAAACTGCATAAAACAACTGTATTAAAAGCTTAAATTACGACTAAACTTACTTCTTTCTGCAGCAATGGTGTGGCGCGATGCCACCAGCACTGTGGTTAGAACTAGGAAAACAAACTTCATGGTGACAGCTTACAGCTGTAGATCAAAATTATCTGAAATTTAATAAAATAAAAAAAAAATTTCACAACATCAATGTTATGTATACTACCGAATGTTATGACAAACCCTCCACCATTTATAATGTTTGTTAGTACTAAATATGGTCGTGTTAGTAGGTAAAAAATTTATACAAAATCTATTCCGGAGCAAATCTGTTGCATAATCGGCAGAATTTCTGACATAACTTTTATCCGGTCACAAAAAGTTATGTATAATCCACTATGCATAAATACCATGAAAATTGCACTTTTAAGAAATATGATGATTTCTTCATTAATTTCTACGCTATTCGTTAAATCCTTAATTATCCAATTGTCTGTTTCCTTCCATTTTTCCTAATATATTCCGAAGCTACAATGGCAAATATCCTTGAATTTGTCACAAGCACTGAGAAGCATAATGCATATATCCTTGAATTGTCATTTGCACAAAAACACAATTTTTAGATAAAATTTAATCCTTTACAGTAACGAAATACAAGCAGTATGACTCCTATCAGCTTTACTACAGCTCTCAGTCTGTTGTCCTCTCTATTGAATAGTCTGGCACAATGAGATACGATGACACTGACTGGTTTACTATTCTGAATATCCAAATTAAGGTGACAGTCAACAAAACAATGTTCAGTTTCTGTCTAGGTATACACACACCTTTTATCTGGTCAAATGTTTGGACATTTTTATCAATTTGATGAGTTTATAGTATATGATAATGGTCTTAATATGTTGTGTACATATGAAAAATTCTCCATGAATGAACATTTAATATATCCCTCAGGATTTTGGAATGTAGGTCATTTAATAATCACACAGGTACAACTATATATGTATAAGACCTTTATTTACATTTACCTTGATTATTTAGCACCTGGTGTACAAATCCTCCAAATTTTTAAATTCTAGACTCACATAATTTTTTATTCCAATTCAGTTCATATTTTCCATTTGGTGTAAAATATTCCTCAGAAAAATAATAATCCGTGAGAATTTCTACCTCATGTTTAAATCTACATTCACATTTAGTAGTCACAATCCCCCTTGATCTAACTTAACTGGCCTTTATCTGATTAGCCAATCAAAATACTGTTTATACAATTCATGCTATCGTTGTCATCTGTCATTTTTTGTGTGTGGACAAAGGGAGATAACTTCTGCCCTCAGGTATGACAAGATTTGCTCCAGTACAGATTTTTGTCCAGGTGTGAAATTAACCAGCTATTTTTTCACAATGGGGAACGAACAATGATCAATAATAAGTAAAATCAATTAATAGACTAGTGAAAAATAGGATTTTATATCCTAATCAAAATCGTGTCAACAAATACATAAAACAAAACAAACAGAATTTAATTTTCACAGATAAAGTTAACAAACAGTCGTAAATATCAAGAGGTCAAAATTAATTGCTGCATCATCAGAGTCTATATATATAGTAATGTACATTTTAAAATAGAGATGATGTCCATTGGACTTAAAATATTTAAAAAAAACGTTTAAATGTGTTAAAAGCTAGAATATACTGTCTTTGTATGGTAACATAATATGAAATATGGAAAAAAATTGAATAGAATTTAAAGCTGAAGTAGAATACACAGATTTTTTTCATGATTTTAAGGTGTTCTTTTTTTTGTTTTGTTTTGTTTTGTTTTGTTTATTTCTTTGTTTTGCTTTTTTTTTTGTTTTCTTTTAAGAAAAGAATTTCAAACAATTTTTCTTTATTTGCAAAGCATTGAAAATACAGAAATATGTTGATGATTTAAGGTACTAAGTTTTTAGATCCACTGTTTCCAGATCAAGTTAGGTATTCAACAGGGCTACATGTATGCATTCCTCACAAAATTTGGAAATGAAGATGTTTTTAGGCCAAGATCCATATTATTGATTCAATTATCTAATATGTATTTTTTTTACATGTATATCCAAGTGTGGACACTATCTTTATATGGTATCAATTATCTATACAATAAAGCTAGCAATCTCGTAGACATGAGAACCATCATGGATTTCATTCAGGACTATCGAGTGACCATATCTGGTATTATCTATATTTAATTTCAAAATGTAACCCTTATATTGACATCTTTTTGTGTCCTTTTTGAACATTACTGTAAAGTGGGTAATTTTCATGAGGTTCTAATTTTTGCTATATTCACGAGGTTTCTAGAAGCGCAAAAATAAAAGCTAGCAAAACTGAAGTCAGCATATGTTCATACATGTATCTTCCTTGCATAATTTTTCATTCGCGAATATTTAAGACCGCTTAAATTTAATAACCGTCTTCGGGGAACGAATTGCAAAATTTGGCAACCGTGAAAAATACCCGCTATACAATTAGTTTTGTCACTTCTGTATATATTCCTTGAGCTAAGATTTGCTCTTTTTGATTGTTGTTCATTGTGTTCTAAAGATTACTCTTTCTAACCCCTCGCCCCCCAACGCAGTTGGGGAAGGGATATAGCATCTCCCCTGTCCAAGTGAGTGTCTGTCCGTTTGTCCCACTTCAGGTTAAAATTTGCATTAAGTTTCATATCTGAGAAAAGACATGTGGCACATCAATCATCTTCAGCAAGTGGATGCCTCTTGGACAGTTATGCTGCTTCAGATGATAGTTGGGTCACCCTGACCTACATTTTATGCTTCAATGACTCAGGTTATAGTTTGTGTTAAGGTTCATATCTGAGATACTACATGTGGCACATCAATCATCAGTTGGTCAGTGAATGCGTCTTGGAGAGTGAAGCTGCTTTTGAGAATTAATATTTTGAAACTTTAACCGACTTTGGGAATTTTAATCGCTACAGGCAAGGTGGGAATTTTAATCGCTACAGGCAAGGGGGTTATCTGTTGTTTCCGACTGATTGTTGTTTTTTATAAAATGTTTTGTGTTTAGGATTGCCTTCTGTTCAGTTGATTTTACACTGGGCTATTAGTAAGTTTATAATATGATTATTTGTATGAATTGTTTCTCATTGACAAACCTTCTATATTCTGACAATTTATTTACTTCTGTATTAAATTGGCCATTATCTTATGCCTTTTCAGCAAAAATATTCTGTTCATTTCCTCCAATGCCAACGGATCATGAGGATGTCGTGTGTCAAAGGGTTCAATCCCCTTGAAAAACTTGCTAATATGGCAGCCATTCCTTAGATATGAAAATGGTCCATTCTATAGGCATATTCAATCCTAAAGGACTTTTTACTTGCCACCCAATAAAGCAATTCAAATTTGCCTCCTCTTGGTGCAATATAATGTTTAAATGGGACAGCCCTTAAATGCTTTTACAACACCTTAATAGAAGTTTTTGAAGATAAATCAATTATCCTTTAATTTCATTCAAAAGCACATTTTGTGTAATGTTCATTTACAAGGTTAGTTGCAAAGTAATATTTCCTGCTCATGTTGATTTGAGTATAGCAATACAGTATACTTCGTTCATAACTAATTCCAAAGGAACCCCGATTTTATTTCTATATAAGCATCATTCGTTATAAGAGAAACCATGTAGAATTACCAACTTTTGAAAAATTGTCTTCTAAATTGTTTGTGTAAATGTCAGTGTGAAATATGATTTATGCTTAAAGATTCAAAAGTAAAGTTTGGAACTGTCAGTTGGACTTTACCATTGAAATATGCAATGATTCGCACGAAAGAGAAGACAGGTAAACCATTTGTTTGTTTAACAATCTTTTTTCGCTATATCAGGTGAATTTTGAGCAATTAAAATACCGTTTGAGTTTAAATTTTTTTCGTTATAAGCCTTCAAAAATATGTGGTTTTAATAGTGTTGGGACCGGGATTTTAATAAAACAATATCTTTGTCTCAAAATCATTGCCTGACATTACTGAATAATAAAATTTGGAATTATGAATCACATTTAACACATGTGAATTAGAAGGTAGCAAGTGTGAAATTCTGGACATTAGTGTCAATATGCATTAACAATGATAAGATATGCAGTAATTGCACTTCTCTACAAATACAATGGAACAACACTTTCATTGTTGTTCTTCATCTTGAAGTCACCATAGTAAGTTCAAGACGGCACCTAGCACCAGTTTGAGAAGTCATCATTTTTAAACATAGGTAATCAATGATTACAAAGTTTGCCTCGTTATGGCACAATGTTACAGCAATCCAATTTTGCCTGGATACTGACCTACTATCAAGCATAGGTAATCAATGATTACAAAGTTTGCCTTGTCATGGCGTTGTCGCAGCAATCCATTTTGTCTGTAGACTGACACACTATCCAAAATGCATGCATATGTAAGTATAGATGATCCTACCATGTATAGTCACTGCGGATCTGAACTTGGATATAAACCTGAATGTAAGTCAGTCAAGCGGAAAATATAGGTCAAAGTGACCTCATTTGGCCTAGATGCTGACCAACCATCAGAGATACATTTATGTGTAAGGTTAGATGATCCTGCCATGTATAATTACTCAGATCTGAACTCTGACATAAACTTGAATGTAAGTCACCCAAGCAGAAAATATAGGTCACAGTGACCTAATTTTGCCTGGATGCTGACCTACCATCAGAGATGCATGCATTTGCAAGGTTAGATGATTGTACCATTTACAGTGACCGAGATCTGAACTCGGACGTAAACTTGAATGTGAGTCACTCAAGCAGAAAATATAGGTCAAAATGACCTAATTTTGCCTGCATGCTGACTTACAAACAAGAGATACATGCATAGCTGGATGACTGTACTATGTATAGTTACTGAGATATGAACTCCGATGTAAATTTAAATGTAAGCCACTCAAGCGGAAAATATAAGCTCAGAGAGACCTCATTTTCTTGAGGCTGTGGGTCAACCCAAGATGCACCTGCATGTAACTTTTGATGACCCTACCCTGCATACTTACTTAGATATACACCCAAATGCGGACATGGACAGGGACGAGGACTAGGACGCGGACGCCAGGGGTACTCCAATTGTCCCCCTCAACTTTGTTGAGGCCAACTAAAAATTCCAGCAATGCATGTTTATTCACTTTATCTTTTTTTCGCAGAATTATAACTTAAATTATGACTGTTCTTAGTCTGATCTGAAATAACTCTCGTGTGAATTTGGTTATATTTATTCTTTTTTGTTTGTTTGTTTGTTTGTTTGTTCGTTTGTCTTTTTAGGTATTTGTTTGTAATAAGGGAAGTAACTCTAACTTACCATAACATTTATCTGTTTCTGGTAAAAGATGGGTATTTACAATGAAACTACATCATGCTGAAAAAAGAAAGACAAAATCCATGAATGCTTGTGGTGATTTCCAAAATGTTGATTTCTATTTTATTACTCCTATATAATGTGTACAACACAGAAAACTGGTCATTTAGTCCTCAACTTTGAAAAGATCTTGGCCATTGATATTGAAAATCATGCACAGTTATAGTTATATCTGTGTCCTGTAGACATGATATTCATTTGTCCCACAGCTGTAATGCTTGTAAGCAACTGACAGCCAAACATGCATGTAAACAAATTGATGCCCTTGCTTTTGGGAAATGGAATATGGTGGATCTTCGATGGTTTGAACTGCAATAACTCAAACCCCATGGATGTCTCTTACCCATTATCTGGTCCCTTTGTTCAAGTTTAAACATAGTTTGACCTCTATAGCTCGAACAACCCTATAACTCAAACTGTTTTTATCAGTCCCTTGCGTGTTTGAGCCATGGAAGTTCGACTGTACTTTGATTTCGATATCATTAAATGTTGTTGCAGTTTTTTTTTTTTTAATATGAACAATCAAGCTAAGCTAGCAGCACCATAATCATGATCACGTTGACCAGGGATGAACCTATCTAGGGGCCCAGTAGCCCATGGCCCCTAAAATTCTGCCTGGACTACTAAAAATTTTCAACCAGTAGCCAAGCTAGCTACCAAAATTTCTGACATTTAGTAAAAGACACATAGGACTGGGCAAGTAGAATATACAGCTGGGCTACTAACTTCCATCTGTCAGGAGCCCAGCTGGCCATACAGATTCCGACATGAAGGTACATTATTCACTCAAAAGACCAGGATGAAAGTACAAAACTAATGTGATATGTCACTGGGTAGAAATCATTTTAATGAACTTATATTTTGTAACAGCAATTTGGATTGGATGGCATCAAAATTTTCAGGGAGTAAAATCTGATTTACCATCGACAGCAACAGAAACATGATGGCAAAGATGCATAGCAAACTGCCAATATTTGTAAAATTGACTTCTGGTTTGGATTTGTTTTCCATAAGAGATAACCTACCTGAATTTCAGGATCTTCAGGTAAATTTATGATTCTATTGATATAAATATCAATTTCAAGGTTCTGCCAACACCTCGCATGTGACAACAGTAAAATCAATGATTTTACCCCTCCCCTTTGGTCCATATGAGTTTCATTCACAATTATGATATATAACTGCCTAAAGGCTTCCAACCTCCACAAATTTTCCACTAAGCAAATCTTTACATAATAAGGGAGTTAACTCTAGAAATTCATATGAACATGATGAAAAATATTTCCTCACAAACATCAATATTCCTTATTTACAGTTCTTTCATGTACAAAGCAAATGCTACAACCTGAGATATATTTTAATTTTAATGAAGTCTGTTCAACACTTTAAAAAAAAAGACACTCACAATTTTTTTGTAAAAACTTAACACAAGAGAATGTGTCACTTGAATGCAAATATCTTCTAGCCCAAAATATGAAGATCAAATTCAGTGCTATTAAAAAGAGAAAAACAAGACCTTACTGAACCTTTGTATTATCTGATAATTGTAATGCGCCTCTCAATTCCTTTGTCACCTTGCTTAACTTCATAGTTTTCAAAAGTCCATTTTCATCCATTTTTCACAATTTGCCTTCGATTTCAGTAAAATCTTCTCCACATTTTGTTAAAACCCTTCAAAATGCTAAAACTTTGCTGGACAATATTGGCATTGTAATGCAGTTTCAACAATTAAAGTCTTTTTCTTTTCCCAATTGTATCATTTATATATAGAGTCCACACCCGCATCGAGTGAGAAACGACATTTCTACACTAGAGATAGTTAAATTTTCAAATTTTTAAACGCGAGGCTTGCCGAGCATTTAAAATATTTGAAAATTTAACTATCGAGAGTGTAGAAATGTCGTTTCTCACGAGATACAGTTGTGGATTTTATTTCTCTAATGATTTCAAGGAGATTTTAGACAAAAACATGACCCCCTTTTCTGATGATACGAAAAAAAATGTGTTCTTTGAGCATGACGTCATCAGGCATGGTCGCCTTTTTTCATGACGTCACAATGGTAAAGTCGGAAAATGGCAAAAATTTTTGACGTCATAAATGAATTTCATCCAATCGCTTGCCGAGAACAACATTCTCTCTAGAGAGGAGAACAGTATTTCTCCAACTGTTCAAGAAACATGAAAACAGGACAGAAATTAGAGAAATATTATTAATTACTTGTAAACAAAATTTTGCATAGAAAGTAAACACAATTGTAACAATAAAATTGGTTGAAAATTTATTTCAAAAATAAAACTTGCAATACATTTAGTTGAAACTATCAATAAATATTTTTGAAATTAAAACAAAAAGTTATGTTCCATTATTAAAAATTCATTAATAACTTCTTTTCATGAAACAAAATTGCTTTTTGGAAACACAGCAGTGATTTGAAAACAAAGAGGATAGCTTCTCAAATAAAACTGAAAATATCGATGAGAAAATTCTAACTTAACAAAGCAAACAATGTTAGAAAAAGCTCAATATACCTGAAGAATCCATCCAGTGAATGCACTTTAAATATGTTACATAAAAACCGTGACCAAACGAAAAGTTAAAATACGATAGTATTGATTGCAAGGACTACAAGCAAGCATTTTTACCAGTGACTCATACTAAGTCCAAACAATAGAACTCTATTTAAACTTTGATTCTAGATACAGAAAAATTTAAGATTATTTTTCAACACTGCATGATGGCAGGCAAAAAAGGTTTATTGGACCTTTTCTTAAAAGGGTAACGAGACATAAGTTCGTCAGATAAGGGAAAAAAGTATGGTATTTAAACTATGCCAGATTTGAAGATTTTTAAAAGTGATTTAAAGTCGTATATTATATAACACTAGTCTCTATCCAATAAATTACGACTTTTTTTATCTTCCACTGATATCATATCTTTTTAATTTATTTTTCGATATAAATTTCAGGGCTGAACGAATTTAAATGTACCCAGTGCGATGGATAAATATTTTGGACTACATTAAACTGTATTTTGACACCAGAATTGATACCCAAGAACATTTTCATTGACAGTTTGAATCTTGTTAGCCATCATTTATACCTATTCAATGATACAGCATAACTTGGGGTATAAATTCATACCACTCTTAGACCCTTCAATTCTTAAAGTCTTGAACATTAAAATAGTAAATCAAGGTCTGAATTTCTGAGGGAGGTCCAGAAATTTGAGATGTAATGAGAACAAAAATAATATCTTTTGTCTTTTGTGTTCAAATACTAGCCGAATCATACCAGGTGTCCATATTCAAATTTGTGGAATACATTTTCCTATAAGGCCTAAAAACTAGAGGCTCACATGAGCCTGTATCGCTCACCTGGTGACTGGTTTTATTCATTGTCACCAATAGACCACCCATTCATACTATAAATCAGTTCACTAGATGTTACATGAGGTAAAAACTAAAAATCCCAAACTTTGGAAGGGATCACCTAAAGACAATTGTAACCAAGTTTGGTTCCAATTGGCTCAGTAGGTTCAGAGGAGAAGACATTTGAATGCATTTCCCATAGAGTCCCTATGTTAAACTATGTTCCCTGCTGGCGGCCATCTTGAATGAGGTATGAACATAAAAATCACAAACTATGCAGGGAAACATCTAAAGACTATTGTAACCAAGTTTGGTTCCAATTGACTCAGTGGGTTCAGAGGTGAAGATGTTTGAATGCATTTCCCATAGGGTCCCTATGTTAAACTGTGCTCCACGCTGGCAGCCATCTTGGATGAGGTATGAACGCAAAAATCACAAACTTTAAATAGCACCACCCAAGGACTATTATTACCAAGTTTGGTTCATTTGACTTGGTAGTTTCAGAGAAGAAGATCTTTGAATACCGGTACATTTCCCATAGGGTCCTATGTTAAACTATGTCCCATGTTGGCGACCATCTTGGATGAAGTACAAACATAAAAATCACAAACTTTAAAGGGGACCATCCAAAGACTACTGTGACAAAATTTGGTCACCATTGGCTCAGTGTTTTCAGTGTTTTTGAAATGAAAGTAAAAACGTTAAAAAATTGTGAAAATTCAAAGAAAAAGTGGCAATAACTCCTATGTGGGTTGTCAGATTTTCTTCAAAATTGCATGACATGTACATGATGTAGATCGTACCATGCTGACCATTTTTGTTTTATAAACTTCACTTCTATCTTCTACCATTTTCAATATATAAGACTAAAAGTAACAAAAAACTGAATTTTTTACGGAAAAGGGGCAATAACTCCAAGACGGGTAAACGGATATTCTTCAAAATTGCAGGGCAGGTAGATCTAATCATGCTGATAATTTTTACCATATGACATTTTGATATCTGTAATGGTTTTCGAGTAATTTGCAAAAAACAGCAATTTACCCCTATGTTCTATTTCTATAGTAACAGCAGCCATGTTGTTTGGTCTACGGTCATAAAAATCACAAAATTGAAAGAGCATACCCTGGTGATGATTCAGGCCAAGTTTGGTTAGTATTGGCCCAGTATTTCAGAGGAGAAGATCTTTGAATAAAAGTTAATGGACGGACAACAGACGCCGAGTGATGGCAAAAGCTCACATGGCCTCTGGCCAGGTGAGCTAAAAAAATTAGTTGTGTTTCCAGTTATAGTCCTCTGAAAAATTTGGGTCAGCTTTTCTCTTCGATTTTGATGAGAAAACAGCATTACAAGACATAATTTGATAAAAAAAAAATACGCTCAGATATGAACAATATCCAATGAAAGCGTCATATCGCAATAAAAAATTGGCAAAGATTTACAAACGGGTAAGAAAACGTGGTCGGTC
>MJUU01062603.1:186863-208955 GCA_002080025.1 Modiolus philippinarum
TTTCTAAAAATTGTAATACACACTAGAAATTAAGGTTAAGAAGACTTTTGTACTAAGCTTCACTGATCTATTCACATAAAGAATATCAAGCCTCTTGCAATTTTAATTAACAAGCTAAAACAAAATCTAGATTTTGACCTTTTGACCTCTGTTACCTTGACCTCCGACCTGACCTTAATGAAATTTGCATAATGGTGTTCAGCTTTAAATGGTCAATATACAAGCAAAGTATGAAGGTACTATCACATCTGGTTGAAAAGATATAGGCAATATTTAAGTTTTTGCTAAAGTTTTCAAATTTGCAATGGGTGACCTTGACCTTTGAACTGACCCTGTTTTTACTGTTGGATTTGTATAAGCCCCTTTTAGATCTATTCACACATAGAATATAGAGCCTATAACAACTGTAATTAACAAGCTATAGCGAAATCTAGATTTTGACCTCTGTGACCTTGACCTTTGACCTGAACTTCGTGAAATTTGCATAATGGTGTTCAGCTTATCAATACGTATACCAAATATGAAGGACCTATCACATCAGGTTAAAAAGATATGAGCCAGGTTAAAGTTACAAAAGACATTTACAGGCCAACAACAGGGTAAAAACAATATGCCCTGATCCTAAGGTCCAGGGGCATAAAAAGATGTCCTCTGACAATAACAGACTTGATGCAACAAAAAAAAAACTTACATAAATAAATGATTGTTGCTTGGCAGCCTTCATGTAACCAAAGTGACATAAATCAGTTGTCATGTCAACCCATCACTTTACAACAGTAATTTGTACCCATATCTGTATCAACAATTCAATTTACAGACAGTGTAAGTACTCATTATCACAGTAATCACTTAATTAGCTATTATTTCATTGTATCTGTTATGTCATTTTCACTCATACATAATATCGGGTGATGTAAACAGACAACCAAAAAACAACTGCCGATTTTATCGTTTTATCGACAAAAAATAGTTACTTCTTGACTTTCTGTATAGAGAACAAGCTCTTAGAGAAAAATAATGTCAAAACATTTATATAATGTGTTTACTAAATTAGCAGAACAGAGCAGAGATGAAAAACTAGGTTTTTAGTGAATCGATAAAACTGAACATGCGAGGCATCCATGATGCTAATTTAATCTATTTATTGTTTCATAGAGTAGACACTTGAGAAAACTAAGAGTTTGAGTATTTCTGATAAGTTTTCAATAATATTTAGAATAGTTCTTTTTCTAGTTTTTCCCATCGTTGTTTATTTGCTATTCAACAAGAAATTGAATTACAGTGAAGAAATCTGCATTTAACCCCGCACATTTTTAATATCTGAAGTCATATGATGGTAGTACACTGTGAATTATAAAACAACAAAAATAACAATCTCCATTTCTCTTACCCTTAAATAATAAAGTCCATTGAGGCACATTTTCTAGTATCTTATCTAATTTTGAAGCACACTTTCTAGCATCTTATCTAATTATGCATAACTAGACATCGGAGAAATGGCAGCCATCTCTGGGGCCCCGCTGTATATAAGTGCAAATTTAAGTGTGTGTGGACACAATACAGATGTGGACACAGTACAAGTGTGGACACAACACAGGTTTGGGCACATTTCTATCATCAAGATATAAACAGAATGTAATATCTAAAAGCAATAATCTGACTTTGAAGACAAAGGTCAAGGTCAAAGGTCACCAATCATGGTTCATGACACATCGTCTTCAAATAATCTGTCTACATGTAAAATACAAAAAGCTTCTCAAAAGACATAATAGTTATAGCCTGGACACGACTTGTCATTAGAAAAGCAAAAATCTGACCTTGAAGACAAAGGTCAAGGTCAAAGGTCACCAATCATGGTTCATGACACATTGTCTTGAAGTGATTTATCTACATGCAAAATATCAAAAGCCTATCTCAAAAGACAAAAAAAGATATAGCCCTGACACTACTTGTCACTAGAAAAGCAAAAATCTGACCTTGAAGACAAAGGTCAAGGTCAAAGGTCATCATTCATTATTCATGACACAAGGTCTTGAAGTTATCTATCTACATGCAAAATATCAAAAGCCTATCTCAAAAGACAACTAGAGCTGTCGCCGAATGGCAACCAATTATGCCCCCGCTCATTGAACCATGAATCAATATGGCAAGTGCAAATTTAAGCATGTGTTGACACAGTACAAGTATGGACACAATATGCCTCCCCTTTTTGCAAAATATATAAAAGGAATGTTCTCAGCCTAAAAATCAATTCTATGGGTGCTAGGCAATCTTCCTGTAAAGTTTCATCCATTTTGAGGCACTTTGAATTTTCCCACCTTTTTCCAGTTTCCATAGCACTGGCAGCCATTTTGAAAATTTTGAGACCCAAAATCGTTTCTATGGGTGCTAGACATCCTTCTTGTAAAGTTTTGTCAAATTTGAAGCACTTTTAATTTTCCTGCCTTTTTTCAGTTTCCATGGCAACCGCGGCCATTTTGAAATTTCCAAAAGATATGTGTGTGCACATCTGCTTATTGTAAGTTAGATTCCTTTGAAGTAGTTGGAATTTGTTTGCAAACTTTCTAATAAGCATGAATAGTTGTGTTTTTCATTCGTATGGACGGACGGATGAACGAACGGACGGACAGACAAGGGTAAAACAATATGCCCCCCGACTTTTCGTCGCAGGGGCATAAAAAAGATATAGCCCAGACACGACTTGCCACTAAAAAAGCAAAAATCTGACCTTGAAGACAAAGGTCAAGGTCAAAGGTCACCATTCATTGTTCATGACACATCGTCTTGAAGTGATCTATCTACATGCAAAATATCAAAAGCCTACCTGAAAAGACAAAAGAGTTATAGCCCGCACACGACTTTGTTACGGATGGATGGACAGATGGACGGACGGACGGACGGAGGGTATAACATTATCCCTGAACTTCCTTCGCAAGTGCGGGGATAATAAATGGATATGGAGTAAATGCACATGAGACAAAGTCAGTACATAAACATGGTAAAACTAATTAATGAAACATTGTTTTTTTTGTTGTTTTTCATCTTCAATTTACTATGAGGCCTTCTTTCTTATCTAGTATATAGTACAAAATAAAATGGATGGTCTAGCACGCAAAAATAAAGCTCAAACTCAATCATAAGTAATGATTTCACCATTGCAACCTTTTTACTGATCAATATTGACATTGATGAAACCTTTAGTTTATAGAAAACCTCATTTACTGCTCAAAATTGCACAGTCTGCACATTAACTTCTCAATCTATTGAATGTTTGAGATAATATCAAAAGAACATATCTTATCAAGCTCTTCAATCATCAAGATCTTGCATTACTGGAAGGGGAAAAAAATGAAACAAAGATTGTATTTTTAAGAAAATCTTTTTATATTGATATCAGATAAGATACAAGGTTTCCCAACAAAGAAATTACAGTTAAGCTAACAATGTGAAAACCTATGTAAACAAGTGTTTTATCATAAATTTAACTGTCAATACAACAAGATTAAGAATAAATTTAGTTTTCATGTTAATTTACCTACATCATACTGATTATTTCATATTTAAGATGTAAAATATCATCTAGCGATGCAAACGACTTGTTGGAGTTTGGAGATTAGCAACTTTTGTATACATACCAAGTTTGAAGAAGATTACATGCAATTTCATTCACAATTTATAAATGGAAACCCTAACATTTGCAAAGTTTGGAGGGTTCAAGGGGCCTAGACTGGAACATCTAAAATTTCCAGTTCGAAGGATTCAAGGGGCTGGACTCGAGAACTACTAAGTCTTAGCCAAAATAAGTTTTGTGTTAACAACTTACATACAAATTAAAGTCTGCAAGCAAATTTTACTCAAGGGCTTATTTTCACTATCCTGAGAGTGCGAATGGGAAAAACGATTGACTTGCATTCTCAGTAAAGTTTACTTACATTCTCAATTTTTTGTCGTCTGATATATCTGGATTTTTCTCAATTAAAACAATCATTTTTACATAATTCAAGATATAATTGTTGCATCCCATTTTCTTAATACTTCTTGTTAAACTTAGGTTCTGTATCTTCAACACACATAATAAAATCGACAAATGACCGTCTTCGGGTCAGTTATTTGACTTAAACGCCATTTTAAGAACAACAACACCACCAACAGTTTAAAGTCTTATATATTATAGACTTGAAAGCATTTCATGCAGTTTAAGTCATTTTGCACAAATCAAATCCAACGGATAGAAGATATATACTGAAACAAACAAAGGTGGTCAAGAACTTCATCGTTATAGTTAACTCGTGTACTCAAATATCTGAAAGCGAAATTTTCTTGCATATGCGTGACAGTTTTTTTGTGTATCACTGCTGTATATTTTTCCATGATGTAAGTTCAAAATCCCATAGAAAATACAGTTTTTATGGGATTTCACTATTTCTCGTGGGATTTTGAATTTTTTCATAGGACTGTTACTACTGCCATTGGATTTCTTTAACTTCAATGGGAATATTTTTCCCATGACAATACTAGTAATTCAGACTCCCATAGGAAATAGTGAAATAATAGTGAAATCCCATGGGAAAATGCATTTTTCTAATATGATTACCAAATTTCTATGCTTTTTAAATTGCAATATTGTTTAAGTGTTTTAAATATCAATACCGGACTTTTGAATCATCTTTAACCCAGAAATAGCTCTATTTTATACGTAAAAAAATCAATACATAATACATTGAGGGAATCAGTAATTAATGAACACTGTTGAGCTAAGGGTGATTTATATTTAATTGATTTGTAGCGCTTAAGGTTAATTTTTTCGGCAATTATAATTTAGTTTAAAAAATGTCTTATAGAAAAAATTATAAATGCACTCCAATTTCATAAATAGTTTGTTTTTTTATGTGGTTCATATTTATTTCAACGAGTTTAGAAATCCAGTATTCCTTCTGACTGGTATCAGAGTTGATCGTTATATCACGAAAGTCCCATATTTTGGCTGGATTTTGGCTTTTCTATTCAAATCCTTTTGTTATTTATTCTCTTCGGTTCAAGAACTTCCAAATGATTTAGTTTGATCTGCACTGATGAGAAATAGGTTGTCGAGGTGCGCATATGCAGGACAAAAATTAACAGTAACTTCGGTATTTTGTTATCAACTGACTAATTTGAATTTCGCAAGTCTCATGAAATTTTTCAAATTATTAACACTTATGTGGTAACTGTCAAAAATGGTTGCACAAGATTTGCAATAACTGGAATTGCAAATTCAAATAGGAATTAATTTATTATTGAATACCTTTTGAATACCACACTCACTTTTCCTTATGTGACTGACATCATTTGAGAGTGTAAACATTGTTGTATGTATTCAAAATAATAGTAACTTCTTTGTATTTTATAAGTTGTAGAAATTGGCGGTAATAGACAAATCTGAGTCAGGTCAATCATTTTTAAACTCAAAAGATAAAAATGTTTCATTTGTAAAAGGTTTGGAATCGTTTAATATTTTCAAAATATGCATTTGTTTTCCATATTTAAAAAGCTGCTACTTTCATTGATATAATTTTCATTTGTTTTTTGAACACCCAAGTAAATTATGATAATTTTTGGGAGTACAGTGTACAATAACCAACTATAGCATAAATCAGAGTCAACTTTAGCCCACTACACAATAAACGATAGCATATGAATTACATTTTAAGCATCAATCGTTCAATAAGCTCTTTGTTTGCACGATATTGAGCATTTATTTACATTATTGTACCCTTTTCACAAATAGAATATTAAAGAAGCCGTTTGGTGGTGATTAGCAAACGAAATACAAAGTTTTATATCCGATCGCACTATTTTGAAAATTCATCATAGTAAACTATCGCTCTTCTTGACTTTTCATGCAAGAAAACTGTAGCCATCGTGCAAGTAAACTTTCGCTCTCAAGACAGAACCCTTTCGCATTTATTGGAATTTTCAGCTGTAACAATATGATGCGGCTTGACAACAATGTACCTTGCTTGCTAAATGCGAAAGACATGTTTTGTAAAAAGAACAGACGTTTTAATAATGAAATTATTACCCAAAATCATAGGTAGCTATAATGCCTTTAAAATATGTCAAATTTTGAATTATTCTAATATAAAGGTATTTTGTAGTCATAATAATGCTTATGACTTATGTATTTCAACGTTTAAATTCTAATTTCTATTAGAAAAATTGTATTTTTAAACTTAATGCCGCATTTTTCGTCTAATTGATTGTTTGTTTTCCCATAATACATCTGGAACACACAAGTCAATTTCGCAGGGAATGCAAGTCAACCGTTTTTCCCTTTCGCACTTTCATGATAGTGATTTTTAGTCATATACAACTCTTTCATCCTGGAAGATGCCATCCTGCCTTTACTACATCTCCTCCAAAAGTACCTCTGATCATGAAACTTAGCTTACCTTAAATCTTTTGTACAGTATAAGAGTAGCTCATAAAAAAGCAGAGCATTTCAGTATAATGCTGAAATCCAACTAAGGCTTTGCACATATGTGACAATTGAATTGTGCATACACTGTTTCAAAAATAAGTCAAGAAAAACATTCTGACTGACGTTAAGCTAGTGTCTATGTGCTTTAAAAAGTATATCCTAAAGTGTAATTCAATTCAAATGACACGAGGAGATACTCTGAATACTGTTACCAATAACTTTAACTACTTGAAATTTCTGACAAATACTTGTGTTTAAAGTGAAAGCACTCAAGAGTAGTGCACAATAATGCACTGTCCAATGAAGGTAGAAGATGAGAAATAATGGGTTAGTGATCTGGAGAGTACAGTAATTGGCCCCGAAAAAAACTTGAAATTTGCCATCTTTAAATTGTAGTAGCCTAGTACTAGATATATAACCAAACTATGAATAAACTTCAAGAGCCAGTTGGGCTCCTATTTAAAATGTTTTCAAAAGTCAAGGTAAAATCTGAGGGCCTTGGGATAATGGGCCCTGGAAATATGCTTGCTTGAATGAGAGAAAAGAAGGTTCGAGGTGACTGGTAGTAACTAGTTGTTGAAAAAAATTAACATGAAGACTTCAATGCGACCATTTACACATTATACCTTGTATGCCTGTCATCTTTCTTTCATTTTTATTTGCTGACAAAAAAATGTACCAATCTCTGACTTACAACAAAAACTTCATCAGACTGTTGACGACCTATTTATCTCAATCTACATACAATATGAAAATAAAATCAATTTTCTCTAGAAAACAAACCATCATAAATAGGTCACTAGGACCTAATTAAATTTGAAATACATTCCTAATGCTATCCTGCATGCAATTTACCATGAAATTCTATTAACTCTTCTCCCAAATACGGCAAAAACCAATTTACTTCCATTCCTTAAAACACAATTAATTCCACTGTTCGGGATTCAATCGTCAATTTATTTTGTATATAGAGGTAATAATTCAAACTCTAAATTTTACTTAGAATTCATATAAAGTTTTATACAAGACAGGAGATGGTGTAATAATTCATTTGGTCTCAAGTGATGCAGACCAAGATTTTCCATCCTATAACTAAATATGACACTAAATGATTTAACTACTGGCTAATAATTTGAACTAAACCTTTTTGCTGTAGTTATTGATTTTTTGCTCCTGTTTAATCACACATGATCACACATTGGTAGACATACAAATGGATTGCAGGACATCAAAGTTTCACATTTCCATGGAAACTTAAGTAAAAATCCTAAAACATGTCAAATTTGGAACTGAATTTTATTTTTTAAATTTGTATAAACTGGTTAATTGATCCGTCTTGAGTGTGTGTTCCATTAGTAACCAAAATTCAATACATTTCCTAAATGAGCAATTTAATGGAATTGATGAAGTTTAACTCTTGTCAAGTAAAAGCAAATAGAAATCTGACACTTTTTCCTGGAAAACAAATAATCTGGCACTTTTCAATTTCAACACAAAAAAAATTTAATGTGAGCTCAATATTTTTTGCAGAATCTGAAATTATATTGGGGAAAAATACCACAGAGTTAAATTTCCATGAAATAAAGAAAACAAAAAGAGACTGTAAAGTAAGAAATTACATAAGGGTCTAAGGGATCATTTTCGGACAACTTACCAAGACCATTTTTATTTTTCGGTACCTTGTACATTGTACATGACATTAAAAATTTAACGTATATTCTTACAAAACATACATTATATAAAGTACATTGCAATTACAGCGCAATTTTCGTACAGCAAACAAGGCCATTTTTAAAATTTTTCGTACATAGACCTTCCATTTCCCCGAAACCCCCTTTGGGTCCCTGTTACATGCAAGTCCACTAAAACCAATGCATCGAAAGACTATGACAGTTCTTCACATTTTCTAAATTTCACTCATTTTTCAATAATTCAATCATCAATGCAAAACAAGAAGAGATTTTGGTCAAAACTATCAGTTTATAAAGAAAATTATTTAAATATATGCAACTTTTTTTCTCAAAAGTAAATTTATAAGAGCTTTGCATCAAAATGGCTAATTCAAGGATTGTCAGTTAATTAGTGTAATTTCTTATAAATCATAAAGCTTACTTACGATAACTCATAAATCCTAACCTTGCTTAATCTTTTGTTTAAATACAGAGATTTGTCAAGAAGTTTGCACAGAAAATTGCATTTCAGCAAAGCTAATCAAGACATAACTGTCAAAAGCATGAAACTAGGAAGCTATAATTTTGTAATTAAGCTTATCCTTATAATACAAAGTAAACAGCATACTATTGAGAAAACATGTTATGTAAACTTCGGCAGCAGATAAGAAATGTGTTGTGTTAAATGATGCGGAAGCACAGTGTCTAATAATTGTACAATTTGTCATGTAAACTCTGACTGCGCCTAGCTGCAACTTGAGACAAAACTAACATTCCTTCAGCACACTGGTGTACATTGTAATCCCTGTGCAGATGATATAACAAATAGATATACCCCTGACTGTTCCCACAAATATACATTTCTGTTGTTTTTGTTTATAATATGTCAGTTTTGGGAATTTAGCATAGTTATTTCTCCAACTTTATTCATAATTTTTAACATTTTTTTTCCATGGTGATTTTGTTTCAAGTCAATATTTCATAATTCGCTTTAGAGTTGATGTCAAGTTGACATTATGTAACATTCAGGTGACCTTGATTCTTAACAATTATGACTATTATTATAGATTTTAAACTGAATCTTTGACAATGAAAAAAAAAAATGTTCCTCATCTTCAATCAAATTCTATACTTTATTACTATATTTTATAGTAAGGGAAAATATCAGAATATGTAAAAGTTTGGTAAATATGTGTCAAGCATGCGTATTGAGACTAAATATGAAGTACTAAAGGGGACTATGGTAAAATAAGCCAGAAATAACGAAAAATACAGAGATCCACCATTTGTACCCAAGCGCCTGTGTCAAATTTAGGTGACATCGTTTACAAAAACGTTGTATTTGTATCCCCCTCTTCAATAATATGATGACTTCTCTCATTTATTAACCATTAATATTCTAATGCAGCAATTATGTAACAGATAATTTGATTGGTCAAACTGACTGTCAATTCCACAAAGTACATATAGAAGAACTGGTGGCTTGAACTGCAAAAACTCAAACACCATGGATGCCTCAAACTCTTTTTGTGGTCCCTTTGTTCAAATTTTAATAATGCTGTTTCAAAAATTTGAGTTTCAATAAAAAGGGTTTGAAATTGACCTTTATGGTGAATGGTAACAATGCTCATTCTATGAATGTTCCAGTTCTGATAAAAATTAAAAGCATTTCAACATATCAAAGTAATCTCATTATATCAGCAGGATTGATAATGTAACATTTCATAAACTGTTCTGAAATTCTAAAACCTACTCTGATGCAGCTTTATACAATATGCTTGTACTTAATTACGGTACCTAGTTCTAACATCTATTTTTCACTTAACAAGTGTATTCATTCACAAGTCTTTTCATGCAAGGAAGGATGAGTTTATTTCCTTTTTCCATCCAGATGATAAAGTTTTGATTTTATCACAAAAGATGGCTTTCTGATAACAATCTTAAATCTTGTAATTACAGCGAAAATATAATCCTAACTCTGAAACAAAGCCAAGCAAACAATGTCCTTCATCAAACCCAATACACAGACAGGTAAAAACACAAAGACTTTGATCATTGATTGGCAGAGATGTACATTTCATGTTTTTATGTGATGTTTATTTCTACAGGTGTTCTCTTTCTGTGAACTTACAACAAACCAAAGAACAGACAAAGTTTTAGTACAAAAAGCAGGAAATTACAAAATTGTTAATATTCTGGAATTATTCAGGATATGTATGTATCTTTTCTTACTGGCATCTCCTTGGGCCAATTAAAATTCATTAGAACATTCTCAACTGCTGCCCAACCAACCCACCCCATTTCATTTTCAAAACGACAATTCTAAAAGTACTTTTTGCTTTGATTCCCCCTAAAAGAATTATATTCAAACTAGAAAACATGGTTTTATATAGATGTTTCAGTTCTTTTCAGGCTTTGAATCCACTATCCTGATATTTGTACGAGAGATCAGATGAGAAGCTTTCTTAATTGAAATTTCAAATCTAGGAAAACAGGAAGAACAGATTAATCAAAATTGACAAATGGAGATTTGGGCAGAAGCTGAAGTTAGAAATCAACCCCTCATATGTGTAAAAGTTGAGAAAAATGTGCCAGAAATAACATAAGAATAAAGAACATGAATACAGGATTAGCCCTTCTTTCATGTTGGATACCTCTAAAAATCAATCAATGTTATTAGAATGCATAATTGCATTTTATCACACACATTTTATCAGTGAAACTTCCAGACACAGACATGATGTTGTACAAATATGAAATTCCGTATTCGACCTTATTAGCGCCCCTGCTCCAATAAGTGCCCCCTCACCCTTTTTCACGTTTTTTTACGTTTTTTGCCGATGTTTGAGTTTTACAGGGATGAGATTCATACATTTGATGACATGCGGAAATAACCGGAAATCAGCCTGGCGGAAGTATAAAAATACATATAATAACGGAATCGGTCAGTATCGGACCCGCGGAAATCCGCGATTCCGCGGAAGTATCACATCCCTGGTTTTAAGCGGGTATATTATCGCCGTATTTTAAGAAACTAATGTTTACATACCTCCCACGACTCCTGAGTAACGATATCTATTTATTTATGCCGAATTCGCGTGATTAATTACTGTTACTTTCTCGTGTCACCACGATTTAAACAACCAGAATTTGAAGACGCATTATAGAACTCAATAATAATGACGGTAGCGGACATGCAAAAATTCCGGTTTTGCCGATTCAATTAAGCGCCCCCATTTTTTTATTTTCTAAGCGCCCTATTGGGTCGAATACGGTAATAGGAAATACTTCCTAAAAAGTAGGAAAGAGGGGGGTTAGCCCTGTGAAAACATCATTTTCCTGCTGGTTCTACAAAACTGAACAATTTTTGAATTTATTTTCTGTATTAAAACAAAGGAATTCCCATTTAAATAGAAAAAAAATCATGTCTGCAGACAAAATAGAGTGTTTTTACCAAATTTGATTCCAATCGGTCAAGTGGTGATCTTTGAAAAACAAGTCTACGGTAGATATTGATGGACAGCTCAAGGACTGGACACAATATTTCATGTCCCTCTAATGAAATTAACCAACACTGTAAATACACATAGTACTTTCCTCTTAGTTAATCATAATAGATGACGTCTTTCAGCTTGAAAAGTTCCTTCTTTGTGCATCGACGGATATTTAACAGAATTACCCTTAACAGTAAACGTAATCAAGTCAGAATCAAAAATTATGTCTTATTTCTGCTAATCAATAAATCGACTAGCTTTTCTGCATTTCTCGGGCAAAATCACTAAAATTTTAAAAAGAATCAAAATTTTAAAATTTTGGTCATTGCACATCCACATTCCTAAACAGTCTGTGATAGTAAACTAGAGGCTCCCAGGAGCCTGTATCGCTCACCTGGCTTTCAGTTGCCACAACGAAGCTAACATTTTAAGTTATACAGTTGAACTTAAGTCTCTCAAACTTTCTTAGCTCAAACACCACCAATATCTTGAACTGTATTTAAAGTCTGATCTTGTTTAACTATATTTCTTTGTTGCGCTTTTTTGACAAAAATGTACTTGCTTATGACCACTTTCAACACCAGTTTTGAAGTTGAGACATAATTTTGTAAATGGCGGTCAACAAGAATTTTCAAAACTATTTTTAAGTTACCACATCAATATTTATTTGGAAACCAAATTTCATTGAAATAGGAAAATGTTGAATTTTCCCGCCTTTTTGGCGGCCATTTTGAAAATGGCGGTCAACAAACAATTTTCAACACGACTTTCGAAGTCACAACATCAATATCCACTTGGACACCAAATTTCATTGAAATCAGACAATGTTGAATTTTCCCACCTTTTTTGGCAGCCATTATAAAATGGCAGTCAGCGAACAATTCTCAACATCAGTTTTGAATTCACAACATCAATATCCACTTGAAAATGGCAATCAACATTCGATTTTCAACACCACATTTGAAGTCCCCACAGCATGGCAAACATTTTATCAATTTACACTTACATCTTCTATGGTTTTGGAAATAAAAGACCATAATATGAAAATTTTGAAAATTCTGTGAAAAAAATGGGCAATAACTCCTACAAAGGTTTTTGGATTTTCTCAAAAATTTCAGGGTGGGTAAATCTTGATATGCTGAACATTTTTGCAATTTGAAGTTGACCTCTATCTTCTATAGTTTCTTTGATTAAAAAATACAAAACATTAAAATTTGAAAAAGTTTCGAAAAAAGGGCAATAACTCCAAAACTGGTGATAAGATTTTCTTCAAAATTGCAGGGCTGGTAGATCTAACCATACTGATCACTTTTACACCATGTCAGATTTTTGATATCTTTAACGGTTTTCAAGTTATTTGCCAAAAACTGCAATTTACCCCTATGTGCTATTTTTAGTAACGGCAGCCATGTTGTTTGGTCCTCGGACTAATTGAACATAATTTTGAATCTACATACCCTGGTAATGATTCAGGCCAAGTTTGGTTAAATTTGGTTCAGCGGTTTCAGAGGAGAAGATTTTTGAAAAAGTTTACGACAGACGGACGGACGCCAACGGACACCAAGTGATAGCAATAGCTCACATGGCCTTTTAGGCCAGGTGAGCTAATAATGTTGGTGCAGTGATACAGCAAGATCACACTAAATAAGAATTTGTTAATTTAACTGAACTTCCTGAAGTTCCAGGAGAATCAAACCAGATACCTTTCATTAAAAACTTTTTTTCCCTTTTCATATTTAAATGGCAACCTCTGATTTTTAAATGCATTTTCTTATCAATATGTGAAATACACAAAACTTTAAAGTGGGCATTTTCTGACCATAACTACATAGCTAACCAAAACTTTTTCCAGTATGTAATACATGTACATGATTTATTGTAAAAACTGTTTGGAGAATACCTGAAGGATTTCATTTATAAAAAAAAAACATAAAAACTCACCAAGAGAGGGTGTATTATCCTAAATGCCAAAGAACAATTATAATTCACCTTCTGTATATTTTACTTATATCAAATGACTTTTACTTACATACATATGTTCAGCTGTTTTGTTTCAAAACAGTTCCAGGATAAAAGACTTGATACACAAACATATACAAACTTCATGTAACAGTAATTTCTACTTAAGTTTTGGTGCCAAAAGTATACCAAATATTTGTGAAAATAAAAGTTTCATTTTATTTTTAATTTATTCTGGGTTAATCAATTAATTGGTGGTTACAGGCTAAATTGCTTTGAAAACTTCACTTTGGTAAACAATCTAACAATACAAACCACTAGTTTACAGAAATCACTTGATGACAATTCAGAAAATTTTGCAAAAATTTCAGTCAAGATGATGACAAAAAATGTTGTTGAAACAAATGGCTACATACAGAAACTAAATTAACTGTAACTTCAGTATACTTTTATCTTATCCTCACCCACCTTTTCAAATTTCTTTTTCAAAAAATTTTACAGCGATACCCATGTTAGAATACCCAACGTTTAACTGCAAATGACAGAAGGGTTTTTGAAATTTGCAGTTTACTTACCTAGAAATCAGCTTCATTAAATCCTAAGAAAAATTTTCATACCTCAGGAGTTTTCCTTTCATTTGAATTAGTTCAATCAATTAAAGGCATCTAGTGAATTTAAAATAACTGGAATAATTTACTACATGTATTGCATGTATTTGATAAAATAAAACAAAATAGTACAAATATTTTATATACATGCATCTGATACATTATTTGATATACAATTATACAATAAAGGGAAGATTATTCATCAATTATGATAATTAAAAAGAAATAAAAAAAACACAGTATTTTGGGAAGGGAGCTAATTAATGTTGCAATGTGTTCTGCTTTGTGATTTTTGAGGTGTGTTGAAAATCTTCTAGGTAAATAAACTGCCGTCGTCAATTGCAGATACACCTCGGGTACTTTATCATGTGTATGGCTATAATGCACCTTCACTTTTGGTTTTGATTCCCTGCAAAAAGTTGTTTTCAGAATTGGAAAATATGGCTTTTACACAAATGATTCCATTTAAATGGCTTCAGTCATGTCACCTTGGAATGTACCCATTAAGTTGTTAGATCAGACATGTTTTGTAGAAGACTTGGTTACTTAAAGACTCCCATACCTGCAAAACAGAGTCTCTCCATAGACAACTCCCTGAAAGTATTGGAGTTTTTTTTTGTGATTTCTCTGGCAACAACTTTGATCAATAAACAAATCATTGCCAAGAAGTTTTTATTGTATCATCAGAGCAAAAATTTGTCAAAGTAGAGTGTATTATCAGCAAACAAATGATACTTGTGCAACATATGCAGACATTACAAAGTATATTTTCATATTTATACAGTGTCTGACTGCTTTTGAGAAGAAATTTTAAATGCATTTTATGCCCATACTGTGGGACTCAAATTTCATAAAAATGCCAATGTCAAAAAAATATCAGTTTATGATTAATCAAAGAAATCTTGGACAAGTCCCCCCCTGATTGTATACTTTTCTTTGAAGTTATTGAGACTCAATGACTGGGACAATTTAAAACACAACTACACCTGCGAAATGTGACCATGGTTGACCATGGTTGACCATGAACAACCATGGATAAAGCAGGAACAACCATGGTTGACAATGGTTAAAGCATGGTTGACCATGATACAACCATGGTTATCCATGCTTCTGACCACTGTTGACCATGGTCACACCATCAACAACCATGGTTTCCAAAACAAAGACCATGGTTGAATCTGACTTATCCATGGTCAAGTCTGCAATGACCATGGTTAACCTTGGTTTGACCTTGGGTGATTTTATGCCCCTGCAAGCCTGCATAATATCTTGACCATTCACAATTACACAGGCATAATAGAGTAACATAATTATCAATAAAATAAATTGCTTTTCATTATATTATTTATGACTTTTCACAATGCTCTGTGCTTTCACTTTGTTTATCCATATTCAATCATTCAAGTTTAGGCCATAAAAAAATAATTTATTGGTTCACAGGCCCTCCCTCATGTAGTTTGAGGCTTGAAAAAAGCCCCTCATTGACCCTATTTTTTGCCATTTCAATAAAATAAAAATAAAAAATCACCTCCCTCACTACATTTTGGGTGGTTTTTACAATGTAAAAAGCTGCCTCATCTATTTTTTGGCAAATAAAAAGATAAAAAAAATCACCTCCCTCCCTCATCATTTTATATGAAAAATGGCCTGAGAACCAATTAATTAATTTTGTATGGCCTTATAGCCCTTTCGAATTCTGCTAAAGGCTCACCATAATTTATGTCATTTCATGTCTTATGATCGTTATATTTTAATTTTAATTTTATTCAAATAACTCCGTAGTTTTTTTTAAATCATGCTTTCACTCCCATCAAATTTTTGGCCATTTCAGAAATCAACCTTGGCAGATCTAGCCACATATTTGGAAACAACACGTTTTCAATTATCTCCCTTTGTTTTAAGAGTTTAAGTGTAATTTATTGAAAAAAATTATGATCATTTATGAAATCCTATTAATGATAATTCAAAATAATTTAACTGAAGTGAAATCAATCATCGAGAAAAAGTAAAGAAACAATACAAATTGTGAGAATTTTGCAAAATTTAAAAATAGTAATGGTGGATTACATGACACCTGCCACGTTTCACAAAATTTCTAAGTTAAAAGGGGCATAATTCCACAACCATGTGTACCGCTGAAACCAAAAATATACTTGGCCTGTGTTTTGTGGTAAACCATTTACATACAATGTTTAAAGACAGTAAGTTATTTCATTCACAAGTTATGAGTAAAAAACCCTAAAATTTGCAAAATTTCAAACTTTCAAGGGGCATAACTCCAGAACCCCTTGGACCTCGGAACCCAAAATCAAACTTGACCTGAGTTTCGTGGTAAACAATTTACATACCAAGTTTGAAGACCTTGTGTTATTTCATTCACAAGTTATCAGTCGTAAACCCTAAAATTCGCAAAATTTCAAAGTTTAAAGGGGCATAACTCCAAAATCGAACTTGACCTGATTTTTGTGGTAAATAACTTGCATACAAAGTTTGAAGACCTTGTGTTAATTAGTTCACAAGTTATCAATAGGAAACCCTAAAATTCGCAAAATTTCAAAGTTTCAAGGGCCATAACTCCACAACCCCTTGGACCTCTGAACCCAAAATCAAACTTGACCTGAGTTTTGTGGTAAACAACTTACATACCAAGTTTGAAGACCCTGTGTTATTTCGTTCAAAAGTTTTCAGTCAGAAACCCTAAAATTCACAAAATTTCAAAGTTTCAAGGGGCATTACTCCAGAACCCCTTGGACCTCTGAACCCAACATCGAACTTGACCTGAGTTTTGTGGTAAACAATTTGCATACCAAGTTTGAAGACCTGTGTTATTTCGTTCACAAGTTATCAGTCGGAAACCTTCGGGGGACGGACGGACGGACGGACGGACGGACAGACAGACGGACAGACAGACAGACAGCAGAGAGACAGACAGACAGACAGAGGGATGGACGGACACACGATTGAGGGTATCGCATAATACCTCGCCACTTCGTGTGGCGGGGTATAAAAATCAATGTACACCTTATCAAAAGTTTTTACTGTTACACTATATATTTAAAATACGTTCACTTGTAAAATCAAGGTAGATGTGCCAAAAGTAAACAAGAACTGTAAAGCTGGTGAAGGTGAACAGAGCCAAGTTAAATCGACATAATAACATTAATGAATTCAAGACTATTGAATATAGCTCTTATAAACCACTGCCATTGACTATGGTTAACCATGGTCATGACCATGGTTGACCATGGTTAACCATGGTTAGATAAAAACCATGGTCAACCATGGTGTCCCATTTAACGAAAATTGTTAAAACCATGGTTAACCATGGTCAACCATGGCTATATAACCATGGTTGTCCATGGTCAACCATGGTCACATTTCGCAGGGGCACCATATAAAGCTCATTATAATTAACAAATGAGCTTTTTAGGCTTGTTGAACCTGTAAATCAGTTGCTTTGAAATCTGAAGTATCACATGATAAAACAATTGCAAAATTAGATCAAGTGGCTAACATATCCTTTGAATAAGTTTTAACAAATCAACAGACAATGATGCAGGACAATTCCACAAATTTAGATTACACCACAAGATCCTGTTTATTACCATTTTTTATCCACTAGGGATAGTTAAGATTTTAAAATTTTAATGGCGAAGCTTGCCAAGCATTTAAAAAATTTTAAATTTAACTATTGAGAGTGGATAAAATATGGTAATAATCAAGATAAAGTGGTGCAATCTTTTTCTCTATTGTTAAATGATAAACACCGAGAATTGTATTCCGAATATTGCACTGGGCTTTTATTCAACATACATTGAATACGAGAATTTATCTAACGGGTCAAACTGGTTAAAATTTGACATATCATTAGAGAAGGCAAGATAACTGGATAGAAATTCCTTTGTTACATCATGGTTTCAGTTCTGCTTACAGTGGACCAAATAAGAACTCAAAATTTCAGATTTATGCTATATTTTGATTTCTGCTTTAGAAAAGTATAAAAGAGTCTATAATGAAACTAATAAATATATTTTTGAAAATAAATATTATATATTCCATTAAGAATTTTTTTCTCAGTGACATTTACTCTAAGTCCCATCCAATTTACCAGAATGTTGAACTTCACTATAAGAGATGGCAAGGAAGCAATAAAACAAATCATCATAGTTCCACCCACACTATAAGAAAACTGCAATAATTATCCAACAACTTTCTACTATACTGAAGCAAATGGTTTATGTTAATTTCAAGTTTTTACAAAAGAAATATTACATCATATTGTTTCCTCAAGAGTGAACAAAATGTCAATCAGTAAAAAGAGCAGTGAAATATGTATCTACAAATGATTTCTGTCATCACAGTGCAATAAAACAAGGAAATACACAGATAATGGCAGGAAGAACTTCAGATAAAATTGGCATAAGTTTTGTCTATAGTACAGGTCTTCATGATGTGTAAATTTCTAAAGGAAATAGACAACTGACAAGGCAGAGATGTTCATTGCAGGTTTTGGAATCATAAAAGGGAGATCACCAATGGTCAATTTTGTGTAAATTTATGGATTAATATATTCTTAAAAACATCAAAGTTTCCATAACAAGATGAATCATTGGCATGCCCTCAAAAGTGACACCTCAGGACAACATAAGTTTTGTGGAGTAGGGTCCCTATATGACCAGGAGTGCATTAAGCCCCAACTCTACACCAAATATCCAAAAATAAATTCCATCGAGCATGCAGCTGAGTGTTGCTTCGTAGGAGTTGGGTCATACTTTTTGTTTTGATGTTATAATCCAATTTCCATGGAGGAGTGCCACTGGGATGTGTATAAAATAAAATCAAAGAAAAAGTATGATCAAATTCCTGCAGAGCAACATTTCTCCCAGGGTGAACTCTGGATATGTCAATATGAAAATTTGATTGAACTGATGTAATAATATCCAGGATATTGAGCTGATCTCATGGAACCACACTTTCAAGCCAAATTGTTTCTTGTGTTCTATAATGGAAGGAAAACTATAACCAATACCAAGACCTGCCCCAAATGGCAACCAGTTATGCCCCTGCTCACTGAACCCTGAATCAATATGGCAAGTGCAAATCTGAGTGTGTATATGGACAAAATACAGGTGTTGATAAAGTACAAGTATGGACATGATGACATCATAACACCCCTTTTTTCTAGAAAATACACAATGTGAATTATCACCCTTTCTTAATATTAGGCTTTTTTCTAGAAAATACACAATGTGAATTATCACCCTTTCTTAATATTGAGTATTTAGCAGAGACCTTTTCTCCATGTGCTAGGCAACCTTTCTGCAAAGTTTTAACCAATTTGAGGCACTTTTAATTTTCCCGCTTTCTTTCAGTTACCTTAGCAATAGCAGCCATTTTTAAAATTCTGAGCCATGAATTCATTTCTATTGGTGTAATGTAACCCTCCAATTAAGTTTCATCCAATTTGAGGCACATTTTATTTTCCTGCCTTTTTTCAGTTTACATGGCAACAGTTGCAGTCTGTGCCAAAAACTTTTTCATTCACTAGCCCTAAGGGGCTAGTAATGTCTTCTGTTGTACTAGCCAAAGCTCAATTTCACTAGCCCTTATAGAAGATTCTTTGATAGTAAGGTACAATTTTAACTTAATTGAGACTGATTTTACTACTCTCTGGTGTAGGGCTAGTGGGTAAAGACACAGACTGCAGTTGCCATTTTGAATATTCTCTCTCAGAGCCCAAAAATCAATATCTCGGGTGCTAGCAACTTCCCAGTACCATATATTTTCCTCCAATTCTAGGCACTTTAATTTTACCACCTTTTTCCAGTTTTCATGTCAACAGCTGCCATACTGAAAATTTTGAAAGATGTGTGTGTGAACATCTACTCATTGTAAGTTAAATTCCTTTAAAGTTGGCAAAGATTCTGAAAAACATCAAAAGTTGTGTTTTAATTTGTATGGATGGACGAACTAACAGACAGACAAGGGTAAATAATATGGCAACCCTCCTCTCCCTTTCATCATGGGGGCATAAAAGCAGGTGTAATATATGATATTGTCATCCTATTCAACCCAAAGAGTTCCACATGAAACAGACCCCAGATATCAAGAAAATTAACCACAAAATTTCTGTCAATTGTGAAAATCCTAGATCAGCCGGAACCTATATTTTCAGAGTGACCAATATCAGTATTGGTTCAGCAACTAGTGCCTTAGAATACCTGAAATAGGGTGTCGTTTAAACTAATTGTTTCCCTTTGCTGCCTTCTAGAATCCAACCTTGAATTCCGGATGAAACCATTTAATGACTATATTTGATTGCAAATGAAAAGGAGTTTCAAAATGAGAAGTTCAAAACAGAGAGATGGACAACGACTTTAAAAACCTCATCCCTACAAGATTTTTTTTTTTTAATAAATCCTTCAAATTTATTGCAAAGAACTAAATAACCAAAATTATAAATGAAGCCATTGCATCCTGGAACTGAACTATATAACTCTTATTTAATAAAGATGAACGGCAGGGAATATTTATGTGCCATAATAAATATCCATACTGAACAGTATAAACCGATCTGATCAGATCCCATGGCTAAAATTAATATCAAATCAACCTAACAACATCAACTGAAATGTCAACTTTTTTCTGAACCACAATACATCACTATATGTAATTACAATATGTTTTCATTGGGGTTGATCCCCATAGGTGTAACGATTACCATTCAAAGACAGGGGAGGTAAACAGGTTAATACTGCAATCAAGATATCATCGATTTTCATATCAACAACTTTTGACTTCATTTGGTCTATAGAAATACGAGATTTAGTAACTCGTCATAATCATACAATGATTGAAGCATGTTTTTAATGGCGTTTATTGATTGATTGAAGCATGTTTTTAATGGCGTTTATTGATTAAACATGATCAGAATGATCTGATATTCTACTCAGCTCTTTATCAATGTTTTACTTACACGATTTGTTCTATTTATGGCAATTTGAGTAGGAAGGGACAACCCCTTTAACTTCATGAGGGGACAGTTTCAGGTGGATTGTCATTCAAAAATTTGTCAATTATAATTACATCAAAAAGTGGAAAAATTTGTAAATTTAGTTGCTTATTTATCATTCTGGCTAGCCACATAAGACAATTGAATGCTTAAAGATCTAGAATGTGGCTTCTTCTTTTGCAAAAGGCTCATAAAATATTACGAATTTTAGCCTCTCTTACCACTGCCACTATAAGGTCTATATATACAAATTTCACAGGAATTGAGCAAGTATAAAGGTGCAAATTTGATACAAATGATTCTGATTTTTGCTACTGTACACTGAACATCAATAGCTTGCACTGCAATGGCTTGAACACCATGGATGTTTCCAGTCCTTCAAGTTATTGCTTTGTTCAAGCTTATATTTGATTGACCTTTATTTCTCACTTTTGAGACAGTTCCTATTTTTAGCGGTGTAAGATTTCCTTGTCTTGTACCCCCCGGTACAAGACAGAATTTACCAAGCAACGTATTCTGACGTCATTGACGTCGCTCAGGAACGACAGATGACAAGAACGGCATGATGTTGAATGAATAGTAGTTTATGATTACAAAAGTGAGAAAATAAATCAAAAACCGTTGAAAATGCAAGATTTAGAAATCTCAAGACACCCTCGGTAAGATTTCAATGGTTCTCTGACTCGGCAAGCCTCGTCAGAGAAATATTGAAATCTTACCCTTGAGTGTCTGAGATTTCTTTATCTTGCCCTTTCACCAGTGTTACTAGATTCATATAATCTTGAACATCCCTCTAGCACAAAATGTTTTAATCGGTACCCTGAGTGTTTTAGCCATGGAAATTCAACTGGATTACCCATAGGTCTGTAAGTCTCGTCATGTGACCATG
>MJUU01062604.1:0-10916 GCA_002080025.1 Modiolus philippinarum
AATACCATATCATCTGAGTATATACACAAAAATGTATCACTGGTTACACGGTATTCTATTGAATCTGGAGATCTAAGAGATTTGAGATTTGGCAGGAACCTCAAGTTTTTACACAGACAATGTTTCATCATAAATTACATAACAAATGTGAATGATTAAAAAAAAATTAGGTTTAGATGTGTTCTATAATTTAAAAAAAAAGAAAATTTGGGAAAATATTACTCGTTACAATGGAAAAAACAGAGAGAAATTATGTGATCATTAGACCATTAAATTTCCAATGGATAGTAATCGTATTAAGTATTGGTTGCTTGTAAGGAAAATTGCCACTGTTTGATATAATGTTCTTAATGAATGTATCTTTTGTTAAGAATCATGGCCAGATTTTGTAAAGAAAATTGATGAGAGCTTGAATTTTATGTAGAAGTTAAGAATCATGGCCAAATGTAGTACAGAAAATTGAAGGGAACTTGAATTTTATATAGAAGGTATATTTTTGTATTTTTATACGACCGCAAAAAATTTGAGGTTGTATAATGGTATGGTGCTGTCGTCGTTGTCGTCGTTGTCATTGTCAGCGTAGTCGTCCTTAGACACATTTGTTTTTGGTCAATAACTTGAGTTCTAGTTGATCAATCCTTATGAAATTTCAACACAATGTTTCTTGGCACAAAAGAAAGACTTTGACTTGTTTTGGTAGTTGTGGCTTTTTAAAAAAGGGGCCAAAAAGGGCCAAATTTGGTGTTTTCATATAATTGGCTGTAGAATATTTATTTTTTATCAGATTTTGATGGTGTTTCTTTCAATGTGCTCCTGAGGAAATTTCAAATATGCAGTATGTAAAATGGATTTCATGCTGCATGTAGTGTTCTTAGGATAAATGGGGCCCAAAAGGGGTGAATCTCAAAAATTTTAATTTTTTATTTTTAGTCCGATTTTGATGCAGTTTTTTGCAATGGATTCCTTATGAAAAATCAACATGGCGATCAAGCATCAGATTTTTTATAACTCTTTTCCTTTCCAAGCTACGAGGGGCCAAACGTGGCCAAAATTGCATATGTGAAGATAACCTAAAATTTTTAGTTTTTAATAGATTTTGATAGTATTTTTTCCTTTGGATTAATCTTGTTGTAAGCTTTCAGAGTAGTATGTCAACAAATTTATCATAGCTCTTTCGGTTTCTGAGCTATAAATGGGTGAAAGGGGACAAAATTGCATTTTTTTTCAAATTATGTAAAATTTTATTTTTTATCTGATTTTAGTGGGGAATGTTTCTTTGAATTCCTCTTGACACAAGCTTTTAGTAGTATGCCAGCAGAACTGGAATATTTTCAAGCTCTAAGGGGCCAAACGGGGTCAAAATTGCAAATATGCAAATTAGTTACTTTAAATTTTATTTGTCATCGAATTTCATTGGAATTTTTTCATTGGATTCCTCCTTAAGTAGGCTTTCAGGTGTAAGCCAACAGATTTTGCATAGCTCATATGGTTCCAGAGCTATTAGGGATCAAAAAGTTGATTTTTATTTTCCATAGTTTGTGTCCACCTAATTTCTGTGTTAAGCTCTTTATTGTGTCCATCTAATTACTGTGTCAAGCCTTTTACTGTGTCCACATTCACTTTAAATTACATTTGTTCAAATTTCAGTGGTCGACATGCTGGGGTCGTATCATGCTGTGCTCGTCGTAGCCCTTTATTATCTCATACAATACTGTGATATATATGTGATTCTCTAATTTCTAGCAAATTTAACCAATGCCGAACCAATGTGATAAAAATATTTCTCGTCTCTAGTGAGAGAACAACTCGCGTGAAATTTCCAGCCAAATCTATTCGGAACACAATCCTCGGTGTTTTACATTACGTCATTAGAGAAACATTTTCTACAACTTAAACACGTTAATTGTGAAATTTCTCACATCTTGTTAAATAAATTTTCAAATGGTTAAAAACTTGGCAAGCCTCGTTTTTAACTATTTGCAAAATTTATTTAACTCGATGTGAGAAAATTCATAATCAACTTAGTTCTCGTTGTAAAAACTATATTTACTTTCTATATTTAACAGAATCATGGCTAATTACTGCTGTACAGAAAAGTTAAAAGAACCAGAATTTGACATAGGAAGGAATACATTAGATCTGATATATTCTCAGGCATTGTGTTGGTAAGTAAAAACATCAATTTGTCTTTAGTTGATTTAGTATAGTTTTTGTCTCGCTCAAAAGCGAGACATAGGCATGCAAAGTATGACAACGGCAATGGAGACAGCATTAACTTTTACTAAAATCAGGATATTTTGAAGACGCTCTGATAAAGAAACATCATATTTGGTCCAGTAGTAGCACTAATCAAATTCAACCTGACAAATATAAAATCGTGTGACCTTGACATCGATTGCATGGTCTAGTGGCCACATTAAGGTTCTCTGATTAAATCCATTTCTCATGAACTATAAGTGGTAGGTCGATAATATTTAGTATATAGAACATGTCAGAATGGAAGGTGACTTTTGTCTTTGACCTCAATTTAGTGGTGTAGTGACAATGTAAAGTTTCTCAGTATCTATTAGTTGTAGGTCAATAATTAAGATATTTGGTATTTGGGTTGGTCTGTGGTAGTACATAATAACCTGCTATGTTGCTCTTGTCAGTGACCCAAATTTCACAGTCTAGAGAGCATGCTCAGTTTTCAGATTAGGTCACTCAATTCGTGTTGCTGTGAATTGCCGTGAATTTGGATTTGTGATTTTGGAATTCCCCTTTCCCCTTTCGGTATTTGTTTGCCGATGTATTAGATTTCACATCAACTTAGAGGCCAAGCAGGGATGGGCTTATGCACTTCAGGCACCAAACAACACTTTAGGAAAATGGTTCATTCAGGAGAAATCCATAATTTGTTTAGTACATGTACATAACAGGAAAATAAACTGGAAGAAAAAACAAAAATGACGTAAATGGGAAGTCACATATGTATAGTCCAGTCTTCAAGTATAGTATCCCACTGTCAGGGTAAACAAATACCAGTTACCATTCAAATATAGTGACATTAGATTATTGGATGTATTTATTTATATACATATATGTACTTGTATCTGGAATATGCTGATTGAAAAACATTAAAAAAAAGAGCAAACAACCAAGGAAGGTTTAAGTACTCAAAATCACCACTGATTATTTCTATTACAGATCTTTACAAATTTAAGTGAAAATTAAATCTGACATTTTGAATTGAAGAATCTGTTGATTTCAAACTTCATCAGGCCATTTTGAAGGTAACTGGAAACAGTTTGGGATTAAGAATGACTGACAAGGTAGCCATTCAATGCAATAAATGGTCTAAATGATTTATAACTAAGTTAGACGGTATTTCAAGTTAAGTACAAATGTATAAGATATATTCTTTTTATTTTTCAGGATGGGAACCTTTTATTCCCCATTGTTATCTGTTATGATGATTGTTAAATTATTTATCCTGTTTTATGTTAAAGTTGTAAGTATTGTTATATTATTATCCTGTTTGAGATGGATTGTATGCCTCTGAATCCATTCCTGTAAACTAGCTTATTTTCGTTGATACTTTTTTTCGTGTATTTCCCTCCAAGTAGACTTCAAGATGACTATTTTTTGCGATGTTCTTTTTCTACTGATATATTCGTCTAAGAGATATAAAAATTTGCAACAATTTTTTTTCTCGATATTTTCATGCATGGGAAAATTGCGAAAATAAATATCTTTTGAAAGTTAATTTTTTTACAGTATTGGAATTTGTCTCCTGTACATTTGCATCTTACATCTATCTGTGTCAAATCAATTTCTTTTGTTTAAACTTAGATTTATGTAATAGGGTCAGTAAGTGTCTTTCAATTTTGGAACTTCCAAGTACGAAAATTGTACCAGGAAGTTTCATTTTGGTGTTTCAAACAAAATATTGAAGGTCATAATCATCCGATATCTTGATTTGGCAGGAAAGGTTTTTGAGTTGAATCTTTTATTATGAATTCTTGATATCACAAATTGAGACTTACAAATGTTAGACATATTCTTTTTTTAAAAACCTACAATGTGAAGAAAGAAACATATTGTAAAATTAGAGTATATTTCCAAAGATATTTTACAACTTACAATAAAATTAGAATTGATCTGTCTCTGTCAGTAATTATATAATTATACCTAGAGATTACATAAAAATGTTTTTATTCAAAATTTCATTGACATGGCACATTGTCTATTTTCATACCTTGGGTCATCAAGGATGAACTTACCCAGGGCCCAGTAGCCCACAGCCCCTAAAATTCTGCCTTGGCTACTAAAATTTTGAACCAGTAGCCTAGCTGGCTGCCAAATTTTCTGTTAGACACATAGTACTGAGCTAGCAGAATATACAGCTGGGCTACTAACTACCATTTGCGAGGGGCCCAATTGGCTATATAGACTCAGACATGAAGGTACATGACTGCTACATGAAGTATAATATGATAACCTCAGTCATACATTTGTCCTGTCCACTGTTCCTGAAGCTTTCTGACTGATATCTTGTCAAAGAAATAACATACTGTCTTCAAACTAATCGTTTACTTCAACACCCAAACCATGGTTCAGATGTCGGTCTAGGAGTTATGCCCCTGAAACTGAAAATTTGCAAATTTTTGGATTTCTGGCCAATAACTTTTGAACAAAGAAACAAACTGTCTTCAAACTTTGTATATAAGTTGTTTGTGACAAATCTCAAGTCGAAATTTAATTTTTGTGTAGAGGTCTAAGTGGTTCTAAAGTTATGCCTCTTTGTGAAGTTAGGGGTGTTGCAACCAATAACTGGAACCAAATTGCCTTCAGTCTTTTATCTCTTTGCCACAAAACTCTAGATGAGAATATTTTTGGGTTCTTAGTCATTTAGTCTGACTAGCAATTTGTGTTAAAAATGACATAATGTCTTAATGACACAACTTGGTATATAAGCTGCTCACTGCTTTACTTGGGTCAAGTGATATTTTCAGTTCAAAGAAATGAGTTGTTCTGGTGTTATGAAAAAAAAAACATGGTTGGGTTTCATGATATTCCCCATTTCGTTTTATATATGAATGTGTAAGGTCTATAGGTCTTTTAACACAGAAGAATTATGATAAAAGGCTTATCCACAAACTTGAAGTCAGATTATGTTAAAATATTTTTATATTTTGACATAGTTTTTCTGCCATTCACCACTAATAAAAGATAATTCTATGTTCTCATTATGTTCTCATTCAACCATTTTATTTTCCCCAATTTTATTGATAAACGCTGTAAATTAAAAAAATTAAATGATATCTTTTTTGGACCAGAAAAATGGGACAAGTAAGAATTTTTTTATGACCTTAGTGCCACATGTAATGTACATAGAAGTTTTAAAGTTGAACAGAACTAACATGACATTTTTTTCATGGCAATGTTTGTAAGTTTTCTTCCTTTTTTTTGCAGGTGAGTGTTTTGCAGAATTGCAGACCATCATCAAAAGCTTGGAGGGCATCCAGAACTCATACAATATTTCTTGGTTTTCTATTCTTCTTCTTTTTATTGACAACTGTGGCAGTTGCTGTGGGCATTATTACGTAAGTAAATTTTCAGAATTACCGTACATACCCTAAAATTGGTTATATGCATGAGTCACAAATTTTGTGATTTCTTTCAAAATTGTTTGATTTAATTTTAATGTGACCTAAATATTCACAATTTTTGTGATCTCAGAATACAGTCAAACTTGCCTTAACGGTCACCTTGAATAAGCAGCCACCTGATTTTAAAGGTAACCTTTTATAGTTCCCTACGTCATATATTTCGTATAAATTTAACCTCATTTAAAAGGCCACCTTTCTCAAAAGGCCAGTTTGACTCCTTCCCAAAGGTGACCTCTAAAATCAAGTTTCACTGTAACTGCGAATAAAGTGAAATTTTAGTCATCACAAAAATAACCACTTATACAATATATGATAATTTTTATTTTATTTAAATTGTTTAAACCAAGCCTCAAAATAAAATGAAAAGAAGTATAAAGTTTCTTTACAACATTAAAGTTTCTTAAATGTATCTAAAGATATGTTTTTTCATATGAATGAAATAAGAACAAGATAAAGTTTTTTATCTTATTCAAGCAATTTATACATTTTGCTCTTTCAAAAACATAAAATCATATATCATTATGAAACTGTTACAATTTTTACAGGATAAAACCAAGTGATCATTGTGGACCTTTCAGAGGACAGGAAAAGGCTTATGACGTTGTGTTAGATTTAGTTGATAGCTGGAAGGATGACTATCCAGTTTTACATGAGATTGTAAAAGTTATATCATCACCTGGTGTTATAGCTGGACTTTTAGTACTACTATGGTAATACATTACTCCTCTTTTCATGGTATAAAGTGTGTAGTAGATTTTGTATAAGACCATTATTTTTTGTCTCACCTGCGATGAAAGGCACGGAAAGTGAGACATATCGCAAAAAGTATGGCGGAGGCGGTGGCGATGGCGATGTAAACTTTCATGTTAAGTTTTTGTGATTGGGTCATTTCCTCAGTAACTATAAGTGGTAGTTCAATGATATTTGGTATATAGGTTGGTCTTTAGTAGAACATGACAGTCTGCTACATGGTTTTTGTCTGTGACCTCAATTTCATGGTCCAATGAACATGTTAAGTTTTTGTGCTTAGTTTAGTTTCTTAGTAACTATAAGTGGTAGGTCAATGATATTTGGTAAATAGGCTGGTCTTAGGTCCTACATGACAGTCTGTCACATGGCTTTTGTCCTTGACCTCAAATTCACAGTCTAGTGAGCATGTTATACCCCCACTAGTCAGTGGGTGGTATATTGGAATACCCTTGTCCGTCCGTCCTTCCATCCATCCGTCCTTCCGTCCTTCTGTCCTTCTGTCTGTCCGCCCCAAGTTTATCTCATTTTTAGCTCACCTGGCTAGAGCCAGGGTGAGCTTTTGCCATCACTTTTCGTCCGCCGTCCGTCCGGCGTAAACTTTTTATTCAAAGATCTTCTTCTCTGAAACTACTGGGCCAATTGAAACCAAACTTGGCCACAATGTTCCTTAGATGGTCCCCTGCAAAAAAGTTGTTTTTCAAATCCGCGCTGTATCTAAGATGGCCGCCAGCGGGGATCATAGTTTTAACATTGGACCCTATGGGAAAATACTTTCAAAGATCTTCTCCTCTGAAACTACTGAGCCAATTGAAACCAAACTTGGCCAAAATAGTCCTTAGATGGTCCCCTGCAAAAAAGTTGTTTTTCAGATCCGCGCTTTATCCAAGATGGCCGCCAGCGGGGATCATAGTTTTAACATTGGACCCTATGGGAATACACATTCAAAGATCTTCTCCTCTGAAACTACTTGGGCCAATTAAAACCAGACTTGGCCACAATAGTCCTTAGATGGTCTCCTGCAAAAAAGTTGTTTTTTTAGATCCGGGCTATATCCAAGTTGGCCGCCAGTAGGGATCATAGTTTTAACATTGGACCCTATGGGAAAACACATTCAAAGATCTTCTCCTCTGAAACTACTGAGCCAATTGAAACCAAACTTGGCCAAAATAGTCCTGAGATTGTCCCCTGCAAAAAAGTTGTTTTTCAGATCCGTGCTTTATCCAAGATGGCTGCCAGTGAGGATCATAGTTTTAACATTGGACCCTATGGGAAAACACTTTCAAAGATCTTCTCCTCTGAAACTACTGAGCCAATTGAAACCAAACTTGGCCACAATAGTCCTTAGATGGTCCCCTGCAAAAAAGTTGTTTTTCAGATCAGCAGTATATCCAAGATGGCCTCCAGCGGGGATCATAGTTTTAACATTGGACCCTATGGGAAACACTTTCAAAGATCTTCTCCTCTACAACTACTTGGCCAATTAAAACCAAACTTGGCCACAATAGTCATTAGATTGTCCCCTGCCAAAAAGTTGTTTTTCAGATCCGCGCGATATCCAAGATGGCTGCCAGCGGGATCATAGTTTTAGCATTGGACCCTATGGGAAAACACTTTCAAAGATCTTCTCCTCTGAAACTACTTGGCCAATTGAAACCAAACTTGGGCACAAGAGTTATTTTCAGATCTTTGCTTAATACAAGATGTCTGCCAGCGGGGAACAATTTTAACATTTGACCCATTGGGAAAACATTAAATATCTTCTCCTGAAATTACATAGCCAATAGTGAAAACATACTTGGTCACAATGGGCCATAGTTGTTCCCGTTTGAAAAATTTGCCTGGCTTGTCTGCATGGCATTCAAGACGTCCCCAGTGGAGAACATAGTTTAACCTTGAGACCTATTGGAAGCCTATCGGAAAGCATTTAAAGATGTTCTCCTCTGAAAATATTTAGTCAATTGGAACCAAAATTAGACTCACTGGTCGCATTCAAGAAAGGTGACAGTAGAACTGCACCCCATCCAAAATAGCTGCCAGTCTGGAATATAGTTTAACTTAAAATAATATAACATCAATGTCTATTAACAAATTTGAAAATAATGCCCTTAAAACATTGGGATTATTTTAACTGCATAAATCAGCCGTGGCCCAGGTGAGCGATACATGCTCTTGAGAGCCTCTTGTTCTCAGCTACCGCTGGGCCGATTTATTTCAAATTTGGTATTTGACTATATATTGGGGGAATGGGTTGCCTCCCGTTTTGGTTGCCTTATGATATCAAATTCCTGTTTGGCGGGACTTGGCCATTTTTTTCCTTTATTGAACATAGTGAAAATTTTGGTCGCACTTTTCTCAGCTACTGCTGGGCCGATTTATTTCAAATTTGGTATTTTACTTTATATAAAGGGGGAATGCGTCGTCTCCCATTTTGGTCACCTTATGATATCAACTTCCTGTTTGGTGGAACTTCGCCATTTTTCCCTTTAATGAACATAGTGAAAATTTCGTCGCACTTTTCTCAGCTACTGCTGAGCCAATTTATTTCAAATTTGGCATTTGACTTTATATATAGGGGGAATATGTCATCTCCCATTTTGGTTGCCGTATGATATCACCTTCCTGTTTGCCGGGACTTGGTCATTTTTTCCTGTTATTGAACATAGTGAAAGTTTCGTCACACTTTTCTCAGCTACTGCTGGGCCGATTTATTTCAAATTAGGTATTTGACTTTATATATAGGGGGAACACGTCGTCTCCCATTTTGGTCGCCGTATGATATCAACTTCCTGTTTGGCGGGACTTGGTCATTTTTTCTTGTTATTGAACATAGTGAAAGTTTTCGTCGCACTTTTCTCAGCTACTGCTGGGCCGATTTATTTCAAATTTGGTATTTGACTTAATATATAGGGGGAAAGCGTCGTCTCCTATTTTGGTTGCCTTATGATATCAACTTCCTGTTTGGCGAGACATAGCCATTTTTGACTTTTAATGCGTAAAATGATACGAGTGGGGATATACCTAGCACGACAACGCGTGCAACCTCATGTTAATTTTTGTGATTAGGTCATTTTCTCAGTAACTATAAGTGGTAGGTCAATGATATTTGGCATATAGGTTGGTCTTGAGTAGTACATGACAGTCTGCTATATGGCCTTTGTCTGTAACCTCAATTCCACAGTCCAGTGGACATGTAAATTTTTTGTGCTTATTTTAGTTTCTCAGTAACTATAAGTGGTAGGTCAATGATATATGCTATGTAGGTTGGTCTTAGGTAGTACATGACAGTCTGTCATAAAGTTTTTGTCCTTGACCTCAATTTCATGGTCTAAAGAGCATGTTAAGTTTTTCTGATTAGGTCATTTTCTGAGTAACTATAAGTGGTAGGTCAGTGATATATAGGTTTTTCTTGAGTAGTAGAGTAGTACATGACAGTCTACTCTGGGACCTCAAATTTCATGGTCCAATGAATATATTAAGTTTTTGTTCTCAGGTTAGGTCTAATATCATTAGTGATAGGTCAATGATATATGGTATGTAGGTTGGTCTTGGGTAGTGCATGACAGTCTGTGAGATATAGCTTTTTTCCTTGACCTCAATTTCACGGTCTAGTGAGCATGTTAAGTTTTTCTGATTAAAAGGTCATTTTCTCAGTAACTTTTAGTGGCTGGTCAATGATATTTGTTATATGTGTTGGTCTTGGGTAGTACATGACATTCTGCTATATGGCTCTTGTCTGTGACCTCAATTTCACAGTCAAGTGATCATGTTAGGTTTCCTAGTATCTATTAATGTAAGGTCAATAATATATGATATTTGGAATTGTCTTAGATGGAACATAACAGCCTGCTATTTGGCTTTAGCCCTTAATCTCATTTTCACGGTCTAGTGAACATGTTTGGTTTTTCAGTATCTATCAGTGGTAGGTCACTGATATTTGGCATTTTGGTTTTGGGTGATACATGACAGTCTGTTATATTGCTTTTTTCAGTTACCCTAATTTCACAGTCTAGCGTACAAGTTTTCTTATTAAGTCGGTTATAGTTTTCACATCAATTTTGCGACCATGTAGGGACGGGCAAGACATCAATTATGGTACACACTTGTGAAATTTATTGCATGTTTTTATTTGCGTTTTGAAAAAAAACAATTAACTTTAACATTTGGTATATCATTATACCCCCCGCAGACAAAGTTTGGGGGGTATATAGGAATCACCCTGTCTGTCTGTCTGTCCGTCCGTCTGTCTATCCGTCTGTCCGTCCGTCTGTCCGTCTGTCCACACTTCTCGTAAGCGCAACTCCTCTTAAACCACTTGAAGGAATTTAATGAAACGTTACACAAAGTAAGAACACTATATGGAGATGTGCATGAAGGAATGTAAAAATTCTCGGAAACCAGGAAGGGGAGATAATTCAACTTTGACTTTTCGTTGATTCCCTATGTATGGGTTACCTCATAAGCGCAACTCCTCTTAAACCACTTGAAGGATTTTGATGAAACTTTACACAAAGGAAG
>MJUU01062605.1:0-18185 GCA_002080025.1 Modiolus philippinarum
TTAGACCTACGTATAGTTTATCTGTTGCTTTTTTATTTATGACACTTAAAGCTCCGACAAAATATAAAGCAACCGTTACTTATATATCAAATTGATTTATTAGGATGAGGTAATGCTACCAGAATCAGAAAAGTCACCTGAATCAGAAAGATCGTCTGTAACAGAATTAAATGATGACTTTAAAAATGTAAGTAATTTGAATGCATCTGTTTAACACATTTCAATTTGAATTCATGGACAAGTTTGTGTTGCTAATTTTTGAGAAGTGTTTCATTTCATGGGCATACATTTTCTAAAGGTATATAGCATTATTAAAATCATACGGTTTAATATTATCATTCATACAGACTTTCTGTTTTAAAAATGCTAAAAAATAGGAAAAGCGTATATCTTTTTCTCTATTGTGACTATGCGCATCAAATTATATTTTCAAATAATCGGATGCATGAGATGTCTTGATATTTTCGTTGTAACATGTTATTACCTTCAGTAGAGTCACTTTATCCTGTTGCTTACTATTGTAGAATCTTTCACCATCCATGACAAAAAAGAGATGTGCAGAAAAAATATCTAATGGAGACCAGATGAATGTAAGTGAACTGTTTAAGTATATAGGAAAAACACGAGGACGTTAGTCCGAGTTCGTTATTTCCAATTAACTGGACAGCCCAAATATTTGGCACACTGTTCCTTGTCCTCAGAAATGTCACTTTTGTTGTTTCATTTACATGATATTAAGGAAAACTCAAATTTCCGTTCCACAGCCGTTTTTGTATTAATCACATATTACGATAGATGGCACAATTGTTCTATTTTCTNTTATAGGAAATAGGAAAATGCGGTATATATAAAATTTTGTGTGTAAAAGTATCAAATTTCTGATATAATTTATTGGACTTTTGTTTAACAGTCCAAAAATAATGATATTCATATTCAATGGCAATTCTATCCCTGTTTTTATTCTAATCCATTGATTTAGATTCTCCCATATGTCAGAAACTTTTGGACAAGACCAAAATATATGTTCAACTGTTTCTATTTCCTCTATACAGAAGTCACATTTGTTACTTTGTTTTACCTTTATTTTATTTAAAAACTCGTTAGTTCCTAGAATTCTATGTTATTCTATATTGTAGCCATTGTAATTTGGAATTCTTAGTGGTAATAAAATATAGATTATAATTTTTTGTCCATTCAAGGTTACAATTATTCATAATTCTAGACCATTTCTGTTCTGAGCTTGGTATAGCATCGTCTTTCTTTAAAATTTTATACATATCCTTGGAGCCCTTCGTTGACTTGAGAAATATTCTAATACTATATGGCAAAATTGGCCCAATATTTTTTGACAAATTTTCACAATCCAAATGCAATTTTTTTACATACTTTTTTACTGAACAAATCAAACCATTATAAGTTAGGAAGTTTGTTTTTATGTTATAAATGTTTTGAAATTCTTCGAAATTGTAAATATATCCCTCTTCATTTAGTAAGTCATTGATAAGCCAGACCCCCTTTTCTGCCCATGCTTTATAGAAAACAGATTTATTTCCAATTGTAATATTTTTGTTATTCCAAATATTACAGCAAACTAAGTCTTTTTCCTCCGTAATATTTTGATTTGTTTGCAGATCTACCCACGCTTCAAAAACTTCTTTCCAAAAACTGTTTTTAAATCCCCTTTTTGGTCCATTGTAACCAATTTCATTTAATGTAATTCCTTCTGAAAGCATAAGTAATTTGAAATATTTAGAATTTGATTTTATTATTCTTCTTATCCATGTAAGTTTGAGACCTTGTATATATTTAAATATATCCAACATCTTTAGACCTCCATTTTCATATATCTGACATAAAACTTCTCTTTTGACTTTATCGGGTTTATTATTCCATATAAACTGAAACAAAAGACTTTCAAACTGGTGTAATATATGAATGTTTGGGTTAGGTAAGGACAGGAACAAATGATTAAGTTTGGATATGATTAATGTCTTAATTATAGTTATCTTTCCTATAGGAGACAAGATTTGATTAGTCCATGAATTAATAATGTTTTCAATTTCTTTAAATTTTGATTTATAATTTAATTTTTCCATCTCTTCCAAATCTACAGAAAATTTAATCCCAAAAGGGTAAACCTGCTGGAACCCCATTCAAAGCTCCACTTCCTGCAAATAGAATCCTGACTATGTTTTTTCTTCCCGATCCAAACAACCTTAGTCTTATCCAAATTCATTCTGAGGCCTGACATTTCAGCATATTTTTGAAGTAAGCGAAGAGATGCATCCAAGGATTCTGGTGAACCATCTAAAATAAGAGTGGTGTCATCTGCATATTGCGAAATTAAAAATTCAGTATCATCAATTACTATTCCTTTTACATTTTCATTTTTTTATTAAAATACTTAGGATTTCAGCACAGAGTAAAAATATATATGGGGATAAAGGATCCCCTTGTCTGCAACCTCTTTGGACATCAAAAAATCAGAAAGATGATTATTTTGAGTCACAGAAGATTTTATTTTTCTATAGAGAGTTGTTATCCAATGTTTAATAGAATTTCCAAAATTGAAGAAATGTAAAACTTCCTCGATAAAGGACCGTGAGATAGAGTCAAAAGCTTTTTCAAAGTCTATGAGGAGGAGTATGCCAGGAATATCATTTGACTCTGTATAATACATCAAATCATATATTAGTCTGGTGTTTTCACCAATATATCTACCTGGTATAAAACCAGTTTGGTCCTTGTCTATTAAAGTGGGTAACACGGATTTTAGTCGCTCCGAAATACAACTGGAGGCCAATTTATATATAGAATTTAATAGGGTTATTGGTCTCCAATTTTTCATGTATTGTCTTGGTTTATTATCTTTTGGAATACAGGTAATAATACCTTTTCTTTGAGTGACCGACATTTCCCCCTTTGTATAACCAAAATTTAAAGACCTACATATAAACTTGCCTATATCAATCCAGAAAAATTTTAAAAACTCATTTGTGAACCCATCTGATCCAGGGCTTTTCCCATTCTTTGACCTTTTTACGGCTAAAGTTAATTCTGAGTAACTAATATCTCCCTCTAAGCTATTACTTATTTCATCTGATAGCTTAGGAATATCATCATAGGGTAACTCTTTTTCCAAGTCATATTTGGTTCTGTTTTCTTTTTTTGCATACAGGTTTTGGTAAAACATTTTTGCTTCTTCTAAAATTTCTTTTTGGTCGTTAATTAATTTACCATTTTGGTTAATCAATTTTGGGATATTTTTATTAACATAATTTTTTGTTTCTAAATTTAAAAAGAAAGTACTTGGTTTTTCCCCCTCCTCTATCCATTGTGACTTGGATCTAATATATTGACCTTTAATTTTTTCTTGTCGAATGATTTTTAAACCTGTCTTCTTTTTCTCTAATTCTGCTAATTCTTCATTATTATTTATATTATTTTCTATTATTTGTATTTGCTCAACTAATAAATTTTCTGCTTTTATTCTTTCCCTTTTTTTATATGAAGCATAGGAAATGGTTTTCCCCCTAATTTCTATTAACAAAGTCTCTAAAAACAATTGATCATCAATAGTAAATTGAATCTCATTACAATCAAGAGAATAAAGATTATCTCTATTGTAAACAAGTAAGGCATATTGGTTCTTTTTTTACTATTTCAACATAATCTTTATCATACAACAGGGAATTATTAAATTTCCACATTCCTTTGCCAATATTAAAATCATTCACAGTGAATTTTAATAATACTGGAGAATGGTCTGATCGATAACTATTCTCTATTTTTATGTTTTCTACATTTTAATAAAAATTTTGAGAAATAAGAAAAAAATCTAGTCGGGCCTGTTTTAGGGGATTAGCCTTTCTCTAAGTGTACCTCCTTACATCTGGATTCATTTCTCTAAAAGGATCAATTAAATCAAAGTTTTCTTTTATTTTCAATAATTTGGACCTAGCATTTGGATTATTTATGGTACAATAATTATAAGTGTCAAGATCCTGATTTTGAACCAGGTTATAATCTCCTGTGACAATAATTGATTGATTTTCAAAGTTTTCAATGACTTCACCAACTTTATTCAAGAAAGTTGAACTATCATTGTTTGGACCATAAATATTTATTAAAGTGACAAATTTCCCTTCAATATGCAGACTAAGTGCTAAAAGATTTCCATCTTGGTCTTTAGTAATTTTAAGAATTTTATATTCAAATATATATATTTTTATAGCAATTTCCTCTCTCTCTGTAAAGTGAGTATCTTGGAGACAATAAATGTTATAATTTTTAGATTTTAAGTAATCGAATACATCTCTTCGCTTTTCTTGAGACTGCAGTCCTTGACAATTGTATGAGACAATTCGGACAGTATTATATTTCATGTTGGATTCTAAGGACTAAACACATTATACATTTTATACATCTAATAAAGGATCAAGTAAATAGTCATTGTCTCACACAATTGTATATTCATAAATAAATTAATTACATTTTTACCTTTAAATGAATTGCTTTTAGCCTCATATAAAATAAACTTAAATAAACATATACTACAAAGAACACACATGCATGTCAGTATCATATCAAATAAACCAATAATGTATGTATTTTTTTTTAGGAAAACAAAATAACAATATAGAAAAAGAAAGTATGAAATGTTTATGAGAAGCACATCTATAAAAGACTCTTTCACCCATATTTAAGCATATTATATGAGTGTGTATGTGTATAAGGGATTGGGGGGGTTGTAAGAAGTGCAATGCTGCTATCAAATGGGGGGGGGGGTAGTACAAATTGCATACATTTATGTATAATTCAGATATTTATCGAAAAGTAATTGTGATGTACATGTTAGAAAAGAGTAAGAGAAGCCCTTTTATATGTTAAATATATTGTTATAACAGAGAGTCAGACAGACATAAATCGCATACTGATGTCCATTTGATCTTGTTCTGCAAATTCCTATGTTATATGCGATTCGGTATTTAACAAGTATTTAAAATTTACATGTAAGGCAAACAGACAGACAAACAGACCTACATGATATGACACCCTAAGTTCAGTACTCCTAAACAAGTAATCATATTACAAAGGTTCTGATTCCTACAAATATTATTTAAATATTGTGGTGTTAACAGACAGACAGACCCAAACTACATTTTGCAATATTGTGTAAACCTGGAAAAAATAACTTTATGAAGGGTACAATGGAAGAGCTTTGAAAATTTTCCTTGAGGGCCGAATGTTCAACTAAGTTCCGTGATTGTTGAAAATGGGTATAGCATGTACTTAAAAAAACAGCTTTTTGCAGATAACCACCCGAGTACGCTATGAGACAAGTTTTGTTCTAATTGGCTGGGACTTTAAAAGAAAGATATTTACATGTGATTTTCCATAGTAACAATGTAAAACTATAGGTACAAGGATAACCTGAAAAACAAGATTCTTCAATGGACCATCCGACGACGATTCTGACAAAATTTTGTTTCAAATATCCCAGTAGTTTCAGAGAAAAATACCTTTGAATGAAAAGTTAAATTTGCGCAAGACAAAACGGCGGACGGTGGACTGAAAGTGATTGCAACAGCTCACAGTAGTTAAATCCAGGTAAGCTGAAGAGATTTGGCCTCACAGTAAACGGAAGTATAACACAAACGTTTGCTTATTTATGTTGTTGAAAGCAATATCTTGTCTCCATTTGCTACTTTTTTTTCGATACGCCTAGGTTATGTTCAATTATTACAGTTGCAATATAATCACAACAGACTTTTTTACAATCATCATAAATTGCCATATTATAAAAAATAACGGTTGCAGAATACCGAAAGAACAATAAAGTGAAATTTACAAAATTCGAAGTCCAAAGACAAAGAACACAGAAAACTATGACGCTAGACATAAAACAATGATGTTAGACAGATACGAAGCACAGAAATAGAAATCACAACATTCAAAACAAAGGCATTAACAGTGTGAGCTCCAGTGAAACTGAGAGTGATACCAGGTGCCTCGGAAGGGTAAGCATGCCCATGTCCTGTTCTGTTAACAGCAGCCTTCACACTGTGAGTGAGTAAATCTAGGAAAATGTCAAAGTCGGTTGTCAAATCCGTGAAGACGTGAATCTAGCTGAAAATGCCTGCTTTCATTTGGGATACTGACACGTCATATCTTTAAATAATGTTATGGTGATGACCTTTATTTTTTCACAAATCGGACTATTCATCTCAGGGTTCTTCAACGTGAAGTGACATATTATTTTGATTTAACGTTTTAGAATTTCCACTTTCGGTATTCAATTGCGGATTCATTCCGACAACCGTATATGTAAGCTATTATAAAGAGTAAAAATATAAATGACAGTTTTTAGTAAAATAAAAATCATGTAGTTTAATTAGATAAGTGAAAAATATAATAATAACATACATTTGAACTTGCATCAAACAAAAACAAAATGTTCCAAGACTGAGCAAATATTTTTACCTACTATACCACCATCGTTATAACATCAACATTACAAACATGTAGAAATAATTTGTATTCAAAGTTCTATTTCATTTCTAAAGCAGACGGCTATGCAGTCGGTATACTTTGAAGACTTATTTAACATCTTATGTGTGAATACGTATTGTTGTTTTAATTTTCCATTTCGGCCTAAATCTGTATTCACAATGAAATAAGATTATCTATAATTATGCTGAGTATTATCGTCTTCAACGACATGAAAAAATAAAATTCGCGTTTGTTCGCTAAAAGGTATCAACATATCCAAAAAAGTGGGTCATGACATTGTCAGAACCATTGTAGATATATGAAGTAATTTTTTAAGTAAAATGAGAATCATGTAATTTGGCCGGGTATTTGATAAAAAAAAAAGAAATATAAAAAAGAATATCAAGATATACCATCATTAACCAAATGATACAAAACTACCCTCCACACTATTACGGCTATTGCGCCATCATTACAAACGATTGAAGATCAGTTGTATTTTATGCTTTGCTTCAATTCTCTAGCAGAAAACGCCCCAGTTTATAAATTAAAAACTCTCTCATTCACCAACAATAGCCCGCTGTTACATATATACATATATAATAAAAATAAGATTAATGTAATTCGATCAGCTATGTGAAAAAAAAATGAAAATATAATAAAATATATTGAAAGACATTAATATGAATTAAGACTTGAACTCTGAAGAGCAAAATGTTCCAAAACTTACTACTTAAAACAATCAGAGCTAAAGGGCCGACACTGCAAACATGTACAAATAAGTTGTTTCAATTCTTCAGCAAACTCTCTTATACAACAAATGATCACATTTTGTGGTTCATGATTCTAATTAAATATATTCATGATGTTAAACTGTATGTTACACTGTTTCCACAGACACTTATTATGTCAAGTAAAATATGAAATTTATATACCGGATATTCGTTGTTTGTTTGGAGCACCACTTGTGATTTATCAAGAAGACCATAAACAACGGTATCTTACTGCTCGTTTTCCATCAATTAAGTTAAGAAATAAGTTGCAATGAAATGTTTAAAAAATAATCTGTCAACTTCTTTTTTATAATTAATACCCTCCTCAATCATGTGCTATAAAGATATTTTGGGACGACGATGATACATTTAAGAATATACCTATATATATTCTTTTGCAATATTTGTTATATTTGAAGGAACACATTATCAACGAATACTGCGGGAAACTAGAAGAAATCAGAAATTTTAAAATCAAAAATCCTAAAACACGACTACCCGGTTGAAACTATTAAATTTTGATAATTGTTGTGTTGTTTAATTTGTATGTAAACATGAAGCAATGTTTTTCTTTGAATCTTTGTAGATATAGCACAACCGTCTTTGTAGAAGATGGAAATTCATTAGAAGCCATCCCTTTACGAATTAAAGTGTTAGGAGTACTGTTTTTTGGAGATGCATATAATATTCGTATAGCATATATCTTTTGAGACACGCTGACACTAAATTTCTCTTCAAAATCCAAGATTTCTGTCTGAGATTTAAAATTTTACAAGATAATATTTTGTAGAACTTTCAACCAAAATTTTTGAATTAATATATTATTTTTTGGTGTGGAAATGAGAAGTGTATTTTTTTTCTAGATTTAATTGATCATTAATTTCATATTTAACGTAGAAATATAATCTGAACTATTATTTGATGACACAGAATGTGTAGCAGAATTTTTCTGTTCCTATGTTTAAAGGTTTTTGTAAGAAAACAGTTAAAATTAGTAGAAAATCAAAATTAAGTTTAAATTAAATTATTTATTTACAATATATGATATAATCTATACCAAAAATCATCGATGTGGAAATTGTTTGAGTATGTAACATACTTATACATAACCATTTGCTGTTATAATCAAACGACATTTATAAAAGCATAATAATACAAAAATATTGAAGGAAATTGTGATTGATTATTGTATAGCTTATGCTTATTTATAAATATGTAAGTAATACCATTTGTAGTTATTAATGGTTTCCTGCAAATGTAAATATGCATTGTTGTAAAAAAATAAATAAAAAACTCCCCAGTATATCAACCCAAACATAAGTCTGTTTTTGTATTATATTGTCACTAGTTTCGAATTGGATCACCCAAATTCTGATATCTTTGTCAAGCATATTTGTCATCAATTGATTTCGACAGTTTTTGCTGCCAATAGTAACCAAAAAATGTCCATTCAGTATGGAAGTATTTTGATACCTAAAAGTAAACAATATTTGTTTACTTGTATATATGACTATAGAGCACGCGTATTTCCACCAGTCAATTCAATGTATCATTACATAGCTATGGGTATAAAAACTATCGTTTAATACTTCAGTCTTGCAAATATCACAATAACAGAAAATATTATTTATACATGTACCAGAATTTAATTTGATATATTTTCATAAGCATGTCTAATACTCGATTACAATGTATACGTTGTGTTGCATAAATAAATGTTTTCAAACCTTAGTAAGAAGCTACATAGTTGTGATCTTTGATTCCAAAAATGTCAAACTTGATGAAAACAATGTTAATTATGATTATATTAAGATGGGTGTGTTCATTCCATCAGCCAAATTAAACAATTTGAATCCCCTGTTTGCATGTTTAATTTCGAGTATTGAAAAACTATGAAATGAAGGGATGAAAAGTAAATAATTTACGCTCCTATCAAAATAAATATACTTTTATAACACGGAAATTGAAATATGACAATTCAGATTTAAAGCTTACACAAAATGTCACATTAATAAAACAGGGATTGAGATATGAAAATTTTATACTGGATATTTGCTGATTCAATTCTGAACTTGATAGTTTAAAAACCAAAAAAGTTTCACATTGTCTGTACATTAGATAAGTAAACAAGTTCTTAGATAATTTGATGAATGTTCAAATGAATAACAAATAAACCGCTGAAATGGGAAATGTGGAATACATGGAAATATAAGGAGCACAAACAGACAGACAAAGTAACTGACGAAGAAAAACAAATATAATTCAAATCAAACAATGCCGAAACAAATCTCTTAATAAGTAGCTTTTGGTTTCCAATTGTATTCCTAAGAATACAGACTTAGGGATACAATTGGAAACTATTGGGAATTAAAATATAACAAGCTTATCTATGATGTAGGTCCAGAATATTTCATATGCAGTTGCATTGTTATAGGTACAACTCAAATCTTGACCTAGTTTTTGGCCCTGGTCCCTTAGTCAATCATGAAAGGTCACTTAAAATTTTTAGCAAGCAGTTTATATAGCCTGTACCAGTATTATCTGACATGATGTTATGTCTTGAGGAGTATGTTTATAACCAAATTACACCAAGATGGTGGTCATGGCCTCTAGTCTAGTATGAACAATCACTTAAAATTTTAAGACAGCAGCAAGTTTGTACAGACTGTACATTCCTGTCCACTTGATATTTGACATGCATTTGCTTGTTAAGTCAAATAGTAGCCCTGGCACCTTAGTTAAGTATGAATGATCATTATTAAGTTTTTTTTAGCTAGCAGTTTGTACGGTCTGTACTAGTAACCCCGCCCCCCCCCCCTAAGGGGTTGCAAACAGTTAGTTCAGCCTATATCAGTAGTCTTAGCTGCTTGATATTTTACAGGTAGTATGTTGCGTGTTTGGGTATACATACCAATTTAATGCCCAGATTGGGAGCAGACCCCATACTCATGCATGAACAATACCTTGGTTTTTAGAAAGTAATTAGATTTAACGGGTGCTACAGTCACTTGGTATATGACATGCAGATGCATCTTGAAGAATACATAAAATGAAAAATTATGCAGTTGTTGCTCAGCGCAAATGACATTGTAAGTAATGAAGCAGTATACTGCACGATTTGTGGACAATTTTAACATACAAACAGTTTATCTGGTTTACTTTCAATATTCGATAATATAAAATATGATATATACATTCATATGAAATTTACTTGAATTTCGTTGGTATTCAAAATGCATTGAAATAAGAAAAGTCTTGCAAATAAAAATAATGAACTCGTATAGTTTGAAAAGGGCGTGTTTACTTATTTTTATTGGCGAGTAAATTTTGATGTGTGCATCGTCGAGCTGCCGTTTTACATGCTTCACTAGTGAAATATATACTAGAATTCCCATACAGCTTAAGCTTTGTAAATAAAACCACATGGTTACACATTAGTTATCTTGTATCAACCATGCACATAACAACCACCACTGTGAACAATTATTATTACCTGTCAAGTTAACACATAGACTCATCTGAAGATATATCAGACGTCAAATTGAGACAAATGTATTTTGTTGTCTTTGCATGGGGTGTAGATCTCGATTTCGGCAGAACCAAAGTTTTGTTTTGTCGCCTCCTTGACCGTAGCAATCAATGATCAACATATGAATAAACGTTCAAAGTAGCAAATAACTAAATAACGAAGTTACTGTGAATTTAGTTTCTACATATGCGCATTCTCTACAGTGCAGATAAAATCTAAACATTTTAAAGACCAAAAATTCAAGATGTATAAAACTGAGAGGAAACAAAAAAACTAATATAATCTAAATGTAAAACCAAAATCAGCTAAGGATAGAGCTTTGCATGAGGTATAAAGTAGCAAATTATCCAGGTGAATGTTTTAATCTGCATAAATATTTTTTGTGGAAACGTAATTTTTCTTTTCTTCTTTAAAAATAATACGTAAACATGGTAAAACGCCGTTTCATTGAAAATGTAATATGTAGAATAAATTTTCAATTATTGTTATAGGTGAAGCAGTAAAAATACATATACAAAATCTACAAGAGCCACCAGATGCGAGGTGTTTCCGCAAACTTGACAATAAACATGTCGCTGGATTGGTCAAATATTATAGCAGTCAAGTCTCATATAATACAGTGCTAATAGGAAATATAGCTAATGATATCCAAGAAACCGTTAAAAGTAGCAGTTTTTTACAACCAGGAGCAGCTACTGTTGAAACACTTGGAGGCAATCACACAAGATGTGCCCTGCAAAAATTGTTTAGGGAGAATGAGTCCGGAATCAACTATGTTAGAATGAGACTTTACAAGAATTTACCGGATGATCTTGCCCTGCAAGTCGGTTACGAACATAATACCTCAAATACTCTTGGAAAGGCAACTTCATTTATTGATTTACTTTCCATGTTCCGCAAAGAAGCTTTGAAGGTTGCTAGTGATGTCACTAACATGAACGTTTCACAGTTAAAAGTTTGGAAGGACATGTTATGTAAAATATTGGGAATTGACCGAAAGTCTGACGGATTACATAACAAGTATAAAGTAATATTAAAAATGGCCAGATGCAGTGATGGCCTGTGGGATAAATTTTTGGATATGGCCACACTGTTCCATGAAGGGAAAATAAAACACACGCCAAGAGGTCCAATCAAAACTACGCAAATGAAAGAATTCAGAGAAAAATCGTTGATAAAGTGACAAATAATAAGGATTGGAAACGTTTTAAGAGCGAGGTTGAAAGGTATGTATAATATTTCAATGATATTTGGTTTCACTATACCTATAGTCATAAAGATTTGTATGGTTAATTGTGAGAGATTATTTCATATTTAAATACAGTTAAGCTATGTGTAGAGAAATATTGAAATAGGTTATATATTGCAGCTTCAGAGTTGAATGAAATACATTTTTCTTTGTCAGTTTCCTTTAATGTTACATTGTATGTCGTCCATTTTGACATTGAACTTTGTCCTTAAATTCAGAACAACTTCAATACATATGACGACCAAAACAGCAAAAACGCATGACAATTCTGTTTCATTTTCATGTACTTATCTGTAAAATTAATTACATTACTTGTATTTTTCCCACCAACTTGCACTAATAAAAAACGCCCAGTGAATAATGGAATACACCCATTGATACATAATCATGCATTTATCAGGGGTTTGGTTTTAGAATAAGTTAGATGCTACTCCTTGAAACACGTGTACAACATAACAAAGTTTACTGCTGAAGAACTTTATTTGCCATATATATAAAATTATGTATGTAACAATATTAAAAAAAATGTGTATTTCAAAATCATTTCGATGTTTTACGTGTTATTTATTTTGTAGTGAAAGCATTGGCAGAACAAAAAGGCGAAGTTCCAGCACCATTGGAAATGTGGTAAAAGATGACAAAGCACAGACATACCAAGATGAACTGTAGATATAATTTATTGCATAAAGAGTAATGTCATTATTACATAGTAGTTATATCTGTCACAGAAACCATTTGAGGAAACCATGGACAGCTTTATTTTGTTGCATAAATTTAAACATACATTTCTTTCTATTTGCACGGCGCTTATAAATTGAATAAGTTTCAAAAGAATTTGCTGCAAATAATAATATTTTAAAAAATTGATTGATAACGGGAAACAAACAACAGGGGTCCAACCTAATTGGTTGGAGCAGAATCGTTTGTGTATCAATTTGTGTTATTAAGAGCAATTTAATTGTTCCCTTTCGGCAATTATTGTATAATTGAATCTTTTTCATTCAATACTTTTTCAAAGTATATTTTTCATTCAATACTTGTTTAAAGATTTCAAAGGTTATTGAAGAAAAATCGTTTCGAAAATATCGCAGAAATTCAAAATGTATGTCGTTGATGTTTTCCTTCAATAGCTTTCGAAATCTTACATATTTTGAACAATTATTGACTGAAAAGGATGCATTTATTTAGTCATTGCCGAAAGGCAACATTTTTAGCACTCCAAACGTTCTTAGTAACTTAAACTCATAAGTTTGCCCCAACCAAATTAGGACTTCTCCAACCAATTAGGTTGGACCTCCTGGACAAAGACGTGAAATATAGGGAATTTAAATCCATTTAAGGCATTCTGAAATAAATTCGGAACGCAGATGAAAAAAAGATTCAGAGATCGGGTCTCGTTCTCTACTTATTCTAGCATCGAAGATAGACAAGGCATCGTTGAACATGATTTAACAAATTTACTTTTCTGAGCAATTTTCTGATTTTCTATCATCTACCATCGCGTTTACAACGTAGAGATATTTGTTATTCGGAAAATGGAAATGCACGGGTATTGGCAGCTAGTAGTCAGTTTTAAAGTTCTTATTTTCTACATTAAAATTTTCACACATGATTTTCGCTTGTCAGAAGTTTCTGTATTATATAAGTTTTATATTTGATATACACATTCATTATATAATTTTAATGTAGGTTAGTCCTCAAGAAGAAGATCGAAGAGAAGGATTCTAAGCTAAGACAAGAATCAGAGAAATTCCACAAACTCTATCGGCAGTTTGATGAGATGGTAAACATTAAACTTTAATTATTTACATGTGTATTTTAGTTTCTTGTTTTAATGTGTATCTAATTAATCACTTAATAACTTTTTTTTGCTTTCTCTAGTGTGATTAATTTAAAATGGATCCGAGCCATACGTGCACTTTATAAACAGTGTGTACTAAAAACGGTTCAAATTTATTGACCTCATAATCAGCAAAAGTATTAAGTTTTATTTTCTTTTGGTTAAGTATTTAACATCGAAATCTAATTTGGTTCGCCTAGATTTTAAACGGTTAATTTTCATATGTTAAGCATGGAACATTGTGAAAATTCTTTTTTGTTTCAATATATTTTTCAGATACTAGGTGTAGTGGGACTTCAAGTTACGCTTTCATATTGTCCAAGAAACGTTTTGCAATTAAATCAGTTTGACTATTAAGACCGCGTCAATACCTGAGTAGTTACAAAAGCCGCTATGATAAATAATAAGGGAAATGTTGAAAAATGATTTTTACACATTTTTATTGAATCACTAATCCCTTCCTTTTATGTCTTTGATCGCATGCAAACTTAAGGAGGTCTGCTCCTAATGTTTTTGGATTTCTGTCAGATTTTCGGAATTCTCTGGTTTTATCTATTTAAAAGCATTATAATTTTTTGCCCATGGACCTCCCTTTTTTTCTCATAATTTCATGTTATTTATAAGAATTTTGTGAAAATTTCATTAAATTTTATTTATTCTGTCACATTCATTCGTGGTCAAACTTTGCTAATGTTAATCATATGAAAAATCCGAGGAGTTCAGTTTCCCGTCAAATTTTCAGTCACTCAAATCTCAAAAACGAGATCATCAACATATCAATTTTTTTTTCAGTTAAATTAGTTCTTTTTTTAAATTTTCTAACAAAAAATCTCATTCATTTGAAATCCTATTTATTTTCAAATAGAGTAGCGAACCCCCTTAAATACTTTTTTGGTTACGGATTTCCTGCGTTTGCTGCTGAAGAGGCATAAGTTGCAAAAATGATTATTAGATTGAATTTCAGTTTGAGTTTCATATGTTTTATGTTTATGGTCTCGTTTGTATTTACTCCATATCTTTCCATAAAAAATATAATAGTGCTTTCTATTTTGACAGAAGGCGACTGTTATTTTGAAAGACAACAAAATTAAGGAACTGGAGGAATCTTTGTGGTTCTACCTACAGAAGGTATGATATTCTCCTATTATCTTATTATCATTCATGCAGACTTCGGTATTTATTTATTTGATATCGTTTGAGAAATTTCATTGGACAAGTGGAGAAGTGGTCACATGACTCCCTGTAAAATGTGATAAGCACGTTACTTAAAATAGACCAATATCAGGAAATTACAGAGAAGTATTTTGTGATTAGATGAAATACAAATATAATAATTTTCATAAAATATTTTTTTATTATGATTAAAATACAGAACTCCCAAAAAAACATTCTTAAAGGTCATTTTGCATTTTTTTATGATCAACTTTTGGGGATTTTTAAAATGGTTTTTTTTCGTAACTTAATAAATTATTAAAAAAATTGTAGTGTGTTTATGAGGTCGGTATGATGCTATCTAATTGTTTAATATCTACAGAAATAGTGTTGTGACTGCTTCATTTAATTTTTGTCCTTTATAGAATATGTATTTTATGAATATACTGAAGATTCACATTTCTACAACATCTCACATGTCAATTAAAAAAAGACAAATGATTCTTGAAATAAATAACGATGGATTACTAATCGTTTACTCCATGGTTGAATGTATTTTCGTATGTTGAATATTTAATGCAGTTTGTATTGCCTAAAACGTTAATGCTATATGGATTACAAGCGAATGAAACTTAACTTATGCTTTCGCAATATAGAGATGTGAAATATGATCTCGATGTGACAAGACCTACATGTAGCATTTATTTGTTGCTTTTTTATTTACGACACTTAAAGCTCCGACAAATTATAAAGCAACCGTTACGTATATATATCAAATTGTTTTATTAGGATGAAGAAATGCCACCAGAATCAGAAAAGTCACCTGAATCGGAAAGATCGTCTGTGACAGAATTAAATGATCACCTGAAAAAAATGTAAGTAATTTGAATTCATCTGCTTAACACATTTCGTTCCGTAAAATTCATGGACAAGTTTGTGTTGCTTATTTTCGAGAAGTGCTTTATTTCATGAGCATACATTTTCTAAAGGTATATAACATTATTAAAAACATATGGTTTAATATTATCATTCATACAGACTTTCTATGTTTTCTAAATGCCAAAAATAGAAAATGCATATATCTTTTACTTTATTGTGACCATATATATATGTGCAGCAAATTATATTTTCAAATTATCAGATGCATGAGATGTCTTGACATTTTCGTTGTAACATTTTATTACCTTCAGTAGAGTCACTTTATCCTGTTGCTAAGTATTGTAGAATCTTTTACCATCCATGACAAAAAAAATATGTGCAGAAAAAATATCTAATGGGGACCAGATGAATGTAAGTTAACTGTTTTAGTATATAGGAATAACACGAGGACGTGAGTAAGAGTTCATTATTTCCCATTAATTGGACAGCCCAGATATTTGGCACACTGTTCCTTGTCCTCAGAAATGTCACTTTTCTAGTTGCATTTACATGATTTTCCGGAAAACTCAAATTTCCGTTCCACATCCGGTTTCGTATTTATCACATATCACGACAGATGGCTCAATTGTTCTATTTTCTAATATAAGAAAATGTTTTTAATATTAAAAATGAAGACGATTGGTTTATTCTTAAAAATTAAAAGGCGATTTTTTAATATTAAAAATTCGATGTATTTTCTAATATAAGAAAAAGAATTTCTCACATTAAAATTTAATTTTTAATATTAAAAATTTCTTCTTAAACATTTAAAACTTATTAAAATGAATTTATAATATAAAAAAAAAATATATTTGAGAATGAATTTTTAATTTTGATTAATACGTTTCAATTTCTAATATTAAAAAATAAACGTATTTTGAACATTAAAATATTGATTAGGAAGAAGAAATTCCAACTGAACCAGAAAAGTCGTATGTAACAGGGGAAAACAATGATGTAAGTAATTAAATAAAAACTATAAACATTATGCATAATAAGTGGGTTGTATGAATAATATTGATAAAAAAAACCATAGTCCAGTTAAGTTTGTCATTGAACTAAGGCTTGAAAAAGAAATATGTCAGTAAAAAGGCCTTCAAATTCAACCTGAAACTCATTACACATGTATTGAGGAATTTCTTTGTCTTATGCATCCAAGTATAAGATAGTTTTGTCTTTTTTTCTGTAGATATGTATTATTCATTGCCTGCAGTAAAGCCATCTTATGGTGTTTTCACTTTTGTAGGATCTTTCACCGCCCAGTACAAAAAAGAGATTTTTAGAAAGCAATTCTGAAGGAGACCAGATTTATGTAAGTGAAATTTATCAAGAAAAATACAATTCAAATACGGTATCAAAATATACTGTGGAAATTTCGATAATTAAATGTTCAGGACAGAACGAAATATAAGCCTGCATATCCAATCATTTATCGACAAAATTATTTTTTTTTTTAAATAGATTTAAAAGTCATTAGTTAGTTAAATCTCTGACAAAATTGATATCAACCGTTACATATGTTTCAAATTGTATATTAGGATGAAAAAATGCCACCAGAATCAGAAAAGTCACCTGAATCGGAAAGATCGTCTGTGACAGAAATAAATTATGACAGTAAAAATGTAAGTAATTTGAATGCGTCTGTTTAACACATTGCATGTTTAATTTATGGATATGTTTTTGTTGCTTATTTTTGAGTAGTGTTTTATTTCATGGGCATACATTTTCTAAATCATGGGAAAAATATATTTCGTTGAGATTTTAATTGTGGCTTGCTGGTTTTCAGCATCACAAAACATGTTTTTAGTTTGATGTGTTAGTTGTTCACACATACACAGTAGAATAATTAGCAATAGAATGGAATATGGAAAGAGTGGATAAAGTAGTTTTGCATGTTTATCCTTCCCTCGGACTCGGCGAGACGTCTACTTGTATTTGAAATAAATGAAAGATACTAAACACTCTTACACTGACTGCCACGATTACCTATGGTGGGACGGAGGTTTAAACAATCAATTATCTTCAAAACGATCAAGACATGAGTCATTCTTCTCAAATGTTTCAAAAGTAACCAGTAACTGACAGAATATTTTGTGATACTTTCATATTCTTATGAAACATAATATTTGGTAATATCTATACAGGATAAACAGTCGTCTAATAATACAGTTTCAAGAAAGAGAGGTTGTGAGACTAGAGCAACATCTAAAGATGACATGGTAAGGTTATACT
>MJUU01062605.1:24461-42721 GCA_002080025.1 Modiolus philippinarum
CACATCTGCATAGATCTACCGCAATACATTTTGTTCATGAACTTTCTAACACACTGTATTTTTTCAGAACATTTTATTTTTTGTAATTTATCTACTTCGGTGTGGCTGTTCAAGAAATAATTTTGGGGGAGACATTTTAATAAAAATTAACTGTTTATGGGTAAATTGGAGACTTGCACTGTAGAAAATCATAGAAAAAGAAAGTCTCTCGTAGTCGAAAGTCTCTATTTTGATATATTCTTCAAATGCGCCAAATATAGTAAAATACATATATAAATACAGCTCAAATATGACAATTTACAATTTTGTCCTTTTTTAAGCCAATATCGATAATTGGTTGTGGGCATTTTCTTTTTGTCCTGTCCGTCTGTCTGTGCGTCCGAGACTTTAACATTGGCTAAAACTTTTGAACAATGTAAGATAGACTTTTATACTAGGTCTAGTCAAGAGGAACATGAATACAAAAAAGATTAGGTCAAAGGTCAAGGTCACATAGGTTAAACGAAGTGAAATTTGCTGTTTTAAGATATTTGACTGCAGAAACCTTACTATTTATTATATTGAGACAGGGTTTGTTTAATGTTATTGCTAATAAAGTTGCACAACTGTAGTTAGTCGACATATCGCGGAAGCATTTACCGTTTGAGAAACAAAAGGCAAAAAGGGGGATAAACAGAAAAATATGAAATTTTTAATTTTAGTCAGATTTTGCTGCATTATTGTCCTGTAGTTTTCTTAAAGCATGTTTAAACAGATACATTTAACAACAGAAACCATTTCAATAAACAAGAGGCCCACTTACTTAACGTGATCTATGACATATTTTTTTAAATGGGGTTTCATCTGTTTAACAATAAAGGGTTTGAATTGTGAGTTTCTATGGTAAGAATCACCTTTTGAACAATGTAAAATAGACTTTTAAATACTTGGCAAGTGTATAGGTCTGGTCAAGAGGAACATAAATATGCAAAAAAATGTGATAGATCAAGGTCTCAGAGAGGTCAAAAAGGTGTAAAATGGAGTATTTCATATATTTTACCATATAATCTTTGGGCAAATGTGATCTTTCTCAAGCAAATCTTGTTTAACTTTTGTTGTCGTAAGTTTCTTTTTATTGGAATTTAAAGTAAGGGAAAAAAAGGGCTGGATTCTGTGTCAGTGAAAAAAGGAAATGTTTTTAACATTTTTCTTAGCAACCATGAGACAAGCTTAAACAGGGAATTTCTATATATTTTTTATTTCATAAACCTCTTGAAATTTATAACTGACATTTTGACAACATTTTTATTCAAAAAATGCAATGTAAGTCCAATTTAATATTTATTCATTTTATAATCGTTAGAAAAAAATATTTTTGCAATTTCAACGACAGATGATGTACCAGATGACTCTTCAAGTGACTGAGTTTGTGATGTTGAACATACGAGCAAAAGATTTCAGATTAGCAATGTCATTGCGCATTGTAAACCAAGATTTGAGTCATACTACCTTACTTGATTAACTTACAAATAAGCAATGCCTTCTTGTTATGGACTGGGCAAAGAAATTTCTCCATTTGTCTTTACGGGAAAGGCAAAGTGATTGGTTTGGCCAGAAGGGCATTAATTTGCACATGGCAGTGTGTATATACAAGAGTGATAACAGTTAAAGAAATAATAAGTTTTAAGCCTATCAACATAATTTTACATGGACTATTTCTATGTACACCAGTGGTTGATAAGGAAAAAAAAATGAATTCATGTCATAGATGAGTTAAGTTAGTAACTGCAAATTTCTACATATGGATGCTCTGACAACTTGCTTGTCTTCAGTGCATATGAAATCAAAACATTTGGAAGCCATAAACTAAAACCTGATAGAGAACAAATAACCAATAAAATGTCAGAGTCCGGATATGTTACTATCTTAGTTGGCTAGTGGATATATTAGGACTATATTGCATACTCTTAATTCAAATGACGACAATCTTTCATTTGATACACCATATTGTGTATACCAAGTTTGGTTATTCTTGGTAAGATATGCACACAGTTCATCTTGTTATTTCTGGTTCAAATGTGTCCTTATAGCCGAGATGAGAAACCAATTTTGAGTCATAATTTAGACAATACAATGTTTTAATGATATCAATAGACACATGATAGAGATAGGATATCCATATACTACTATTTCTTTTCAGCATAGAAAATATATTCATTGTTTGGAAGGGACTAAACAAGACTCTCACTTTGTGGCAGTATTATTGCAACACACATTGACAACAATTAAAGAACAGTTATCAGATATTGATTCTGCTTTCTTACGCAGTGATAATGCAGGATGTTACCAATGTAGTGCTCTATGGTTAACAAATCCATTTAATTTACGAGGCAACAGCTTGGTTTTTAATATGCAGTTACATTAACCTACCATGTTTGGAAATAGCATGTAAACTACTATTTTTCAGCAGTTTTGTGTATAAAGTAGAACATACCAAACAAACTGTATGAAGGTGAAACAGCAAGCTATAAGATATGGTAAAATCCCACTTTTGATGGCTTCATTGTGACTTCAAGATTAAAAATTTAAATAAAAAGCTTTCCATTGCTTGGTTCTATCATGTGTTCGTACAGACTTCTCATGTGCATTCACTCCATATCCTGCATTATTTTGAAAAGCAGGTAAAAACACTGTAAACAGTGAACACTAAATAAAAGTCACTAAACAGACACATTCATAAACCAAAAAGACCACCACAAAGAGAAAAGGCCAAAAAACTAAAGGTAAAGGCATTCCAACACATTAATCATATGCTCCTGAAAGGTATGTTTAACCTGTTTTGCATGTAAAACTTATCTTATCATCCTTTCCTATAGTTATATCAGGCTGCAGAGCCTCTCCGCAAAAGCAATATCAAGATTACCGGATATATCAGAGGTTGACCTGGATATATCAAACGATTTCCCAACATTTCAAAGGCTATAACATGTTTACAGTTTTCACACTAAACCAAACGGATAAAATTAACATCTACTGAATTTGCTATTTCTGATTATTTATTCAAAACAGAATCATAATTACACAAATAAATAAACAAGATATCAACAAAATCATAGAAACTGGGTCGTTGATTTATCTTGAAGAGATTTGAACTTTTTGCAATCTAGTTTCCATATTTTTTCGAATATCTTGTTTGCATACTTCTGTATCGGTGCCCATAATTTGTTTAGAGAATTAAAAAAAAACAATACATGTACCTTCTTTATTTAATTAAGATTTATTTATTGTGAAAAACATAAAAAGGATATTTCTTGTAAAACATTGGTACCCCAGGTCAAACTCTTGATAACTTTGGTTCAACCAGATATTGTTTTTGTTGCAGAACTCTGCATGCTGAAATAGGAGCAGGGAAAGACAATAATTTATAATACATGGCTGTCAAGAGAAAGATAACATATACATACCATACAGAAGTTAAAAAGTGTTGTTTCAGAGGACATGTGTGACAAACTCACTGTAAAATAATAAAAAAGGCTCACGATGGTATCTAAGACTTCTGTAGTGATGACAACAATTATACTTTACAGCAACAGTTCATTGGCATTTCAAAGAAGTTGAATTCTAGCTAATGACAAAGCAGATCATCTGACACATTTGTAGTTTATGTGGATTTGGAGCTATTCAGAAAAGAAAAAAAAATCTGTATTGAAGATGAAATTATTTTATGGTTGAGGCTTGATATCTATCTCTTGAATAAAATGATATAAGCATTAAATAACTATAGAGTAATTAGAAACTTCTTTATTTCAGAAATTACAGTTAAAATATATGATTTTAGTGAGAGTAAGAGTGGCAAATCATATTGCGATGTAAAAACTGCACACATGCGCTCCTAAATTCGGAAAAGTTATTGAGGGGAAGAATGCGGCGGAGATATAAAGACGGCCATTGATAGTTGTCGAGGAGTGACTGGATGACAAACAGTCCATATAGAGATCACCAGTGGTTCAAATTAAACATCAAAAGTGACAGACTTGATCAAAGAAATATCAAAGATTTCAAATGTAAAGTTAACAGTTGAGTGAAAACTGACTGTTTGGAAGGCATATGGAATATGAAATAGAAGGTTGGTTACAGTTCAAGCTTTGTATAGCAAAGGGAATGAAATGTTTGTGATTATAGGAAACTAGTCGTGTAGATCAGTTATTGTATTGGGTAATGATTGACTTTATATTGAAAGCATTTGTATTGTTCTTGACTCATCATCTGTTATTAGGGCTCTTCAAGGAAACAATGTACAAGGTACAGGAACAAAAGTCGAAATTTAGATTACCAGAACCAGAATTTGGTGAGGGGTATAACAAGTATATGGCTCATATTCCCTGTCTGGGTTTTATATCGGCCGAGCCATCAGATATAGGGCACAGACAGGGGATATAAACCGGTATCCATGTGAAGCCGAATTAATAATTATATCAAATATAAGTACTACAAGTTTTCTTTTGGAAGCAGAGATCTTGCTTCCACGGGGATACGGTATCTGTCCCCTGCTAAGGTAACGAATCAAATTGCAGGATTCACCTGGATATTTTACTTCAACAGGATATATATATACTTATCGACTTTCCTTTGTTTGGTTTCTCAGTAATGATATTTGTTTCTGTAAGACGCATGTAGCGCCCTCGCAAAATATACACGTTTTTGGCCATGTACCCTCTATGTCTATGACAAAAAAGTACTAAGTTCAACAATGTATATATTTTTTATGCAATTGTACCAAAATTAAAATCAATACACTATGAACAGAAAAAAGTACTGTCCATACCAGGAACAGTGATTTTTTCACTGTCATTCACTGTTCTCTGCTGTGGCAGTACTGTGAAATATCTATTAAGTACTGTCAAGAACTGTGCCAATCGGGGACAGTCATCAACAGTAATACCGCAGAACTGTGATTAACTGTCCAGTACTGTAACAGTTACTCGCAGTAAATGACAGTATTTACGACTACTGTCATACACTGTTCCGGATTGTTACAGTTCATGTCAGTTAATTACAGTTTCACTTGTACTGTCCTGCACTGTGGTGAATTGTGACAGGCAGTCACAGTCGATCACAGTATTACCGTATTTGTGCTAGATTCATGTACTTGTATTTATAAAGACTCTTTTTTTCTGAATCCAAAACTAATAGTTAAAAATAACAAATAAAAATATTAATACGTAAGTTTCAGCTTTTGATTTGATTATTTCCACAACGTTTTGATGAAAAATACAAATTGTCAAACAATCAATTATTTCCTGTATAAAATAAAAAGCCCGTGCAAATTTACTGAAAAGAAAATAATGTCTTCAATGAAATACCAACTTTTATTTATACTGGATTATTTGATTAAAAGTAAAACAGGATTATACCAAAAAACTATAAAATAGAAATAAATAATGAACCAAATATCTTAAATTTCCCGGCAGGGGTTGAAAATTTAAGTCAACATTAAGTTGGAAGTTGGTACTTAAAGAAGCAAAAAATATATATATTTGACCACATTCTCAGCTTATTCAGACTAAATTATACAAATATTTTATTTCACCGCAACATGTTGCAATTTGTTGCAGGCACGTGTGGACAATTTAAATGTCACACCTTATTACACAGGTAACATTGTTTATTGGCAAAATAACATGATACTGGGGGTTGTACATGTTACTCGGGTGTGTTAATTGAAAAAATAGATAATATTAAAATCAACAAAACTATATCAATTGGGGGCCTGGGATTTTTACCCGAGCCGGGAATTTTTTTTGGCCCGCTACACGGGACAGATTATTTTTCCCGCTGTACACTATGCCAGGTTTTTTTTTTTTTGATGGACAAAGTCAGACCCAGAATATTTTTTTTCAACCAAGATGCTGGTCAGAATTTTTTATTGCAAAAATCAGGGCCAGAAATTTTAACCCCCCCCCGAAAATCAAATAGTCCGTGCCTCTTAGACACTTGAGAAGAGACCCGTCTTCTACAAACTGTTTTCTGTTCGTGTTTTTTTGTTTTTTTTTTTGAATCTTGGAATATACTGTGTATAATGCACTAAAAAGGAAATTGAATTTGGACTTTACTGTGTACATGAAATTCTTAAATTGATGTTCAATCCTAATATTCTTTCTGAATAAATGTTTCAACTATCGATGACTGTAATTGAATTTTCAGTCAACTAAGATAATTTTAAGATTTACTTATTTTTTATAATTTACGGATTTGTAATTTTTCATATGACTTTTCTAATTAACAATAGCTTATGTGAAATTGAAAGCAGTTTATTTGATAAATTAATTGAGAAATGTAAGAGAAAGACATTAAAATCAATTTCTTATCTAATCCAAATCCGCCAAGACTCCCCTTCCATCTAAAAATTATATAACGGTCGTACCTTCCAACATATGCACACACAACACAGGGTCAGTAATACATTTTGTGATGTTTATTCGAACAGAAATGCGTTTCGTTATTCTACTACCCCATGAATTGATGTTAAACGGCATATGTATTCACGTTTTACCCCACTTCTGTGTTTGTGTTTGTCGGATAAAAAAGGTAAGGAAACAATGGGAGAAGGGAGAAAGGGACTGGACAAATGAACTGTATATTTCACACTTATTGGTTACGCAATAGCTTATTTTCAAACAGAGACGTTCTCACAGAAACAGCTGAGTCATGAATATGTTCAGCCGTTGTTACTTTTGTCAATTAAGAAATGTTATGGGCGTAAAGGCGACGTCAGGGATAGATATGAGATATCAGTGGTTTTGACTCCCGGATTGACCCACAGACAATGTGCCGGATGCTCTATATAGACAAGAGCAAGGCTAACCGTCCGGAACAACTGATATCACCCTCTTTTTTAGGGGTTTACACTTTAATCCGTATTTAACATTCTATGTACATTTCATTTGAGAAAGACGTTAATCATACAGCAAATAAATGAGGCAAAGGCTGTCCACATTAGAAGACATATAATTATGAACAATATCAACAAAACTGTTTTAAAAAAGGTGTTGCTTCATATTTTATCCATTGCTGCTTCCAAGAATAAATTTGAATTTAAATCAATTAGTGTCCTACGTTGAGTATGTTCTAACTGGTGGCCATCTTGACTGAAAAAGGGAAATGAAATTCACAAGCTTTGCAGAAGACTTCCCAAGGATTTGTGTGACAAAGACTGAATCTTATTAAGCCAAGTTGTTTCATCAAGAGTTTAGATAGATGCCACATAGGTTTCCTATTTAAAAGAATGTTCGTCACATTGATGAGGTACGAACAGGTAAATCCGATTGGCTAAGTGATTTCAGTAGATTCCGTGCATTTACCGTATGATCCTTACGTTAAACTGTTAATCACTTGTGGTCATCTTCGATAAGGTGCGGAAAAATTGGAAACAAACGTATATGGGCTGTTTGGGCTAAATTTTGTTCCCATCAACAGAATAGTTTTAGAGAGATGTTTGAAATTTTCTCTTCGGATCCAATTTTAAAATACAATCTCACATTGTGGCCAAATCCGGGAAGACGTGAATCTAGCTGAAAATTTCCGCTTTCAATTGGGATACTGACAAGTCATATTCTTAAATGATGTCATTGTAATGACCATTATTATTTCACAGATCGGAATGTTCATCTCATAGTTCTTCAACGCGAAGTGACATAGTATTTTGATTTTATGTTTTAGAATTTTCACTTTCAGTATTCGTTTGCGGATTCATTCAGACAACCGTGTATATAAGCTATTATGTAGATTAATACTGATGACAGTTTTTAGTAAAATAAAAATCGAGTAATTTAATTAGATACGTGAAAAATATAATAATATACAAACATTTGAACTTGCATCTAACAAAAACAAAATGTTCCAAGACTAACCACTATATTTTCTACCTACTATACCACCATCGTTATAACATTAACATTAAAAACATGTAGAAATAATTTGTATTCAAAGTTTTGTTTCATTTCTACAGCAGAAGGCTCTCCAGTCTTTATACTTTGAAGACTAACTAAGAATAATGTAATTCGATCAGCCATATAAAAAATAAGAAAAGATAATTAGATATATTGAAAGACTTCAATATGAATCAAGACTTGATTTCTCAGCAGCAAAGTGTTCCAAGACTTATTACTTAAAACAATCACAGCTAAAGGGCCAACACTGCAAACATGTACAAATAAGTTGTATTACAGCTTTGTTTCAGTTCGTCAGCAAACTCTCTTATACAACAAATGATCACATTTTGTGAATCATGATTTCTAATTAAATATTTGCATGATGTTATACTATTTGTGACATTGTTTCCACAAATGTTTTTGATGTCAAGTAAAATATGTTCCGAAGTTTTATACCGGATATTCGTTGTTTGTTTGGAGCACCACTTATGTTTTATCAAGAAGACCATAAACTAGGATATCTTACTGCTCGTTTTCCATCATTTAAGTTAAGAAATAAGTTGTAATGAAATGTTAAAAAAAATAGCAGCCAACTCCTTTTTTTATAATCAATACACTCCTCAATCATGTAAAATAAAGATATTTACATTTAGGTATACACCTATATATAATTTTGCAACATTAACAGAGAATACTGGGCAAACTCGAAGAAATCAGAAATTTTAAAATCAAAAGTACTAAAACACGACAATTCGGTTTAAACTATTAAATTTTGATAATTGCTATGTTGTTTCATTTTTATGTTATTCCGAAGCAATGTTTTCTGTGAATCTTTGTAAATATATCACATCCGTTTTTGTAGAAGATGGAAATTCATTAGATGCCATTCCTTTGCGAATTAAATTGTTGGGAATACAGCTCATTAGAGATGCCTATCATATTCATATAGCATATATCTTTTGAGACACACTGACACTAAATTTCTCTTAAAAATCCCAGATTTTTGTCTGAAGAGATTAAAAATTTTACAAGATAATGTTTTTGTAGAACTTTCAACCGAAAATATTTGAATTAATTCATTATGTTTTGGTATGGAAATTAGAAGGGTATTTTTTCTTAATTTAATTGATCATTAATTTCATATTTAACGTAGGAATATAATCTGAACTATTATTTGATGACACAAAATGTGTAGCATAATTTTTCTGCCCCGATGTTAAAAGGTATTTTGTGAAAAACAGTTAAAGTTAGTAGAAAATCAAAATTAAGTTCAAATTAAATTATTTATTTACAATATATGATATATCATATACTAAAATCATCGACGTGGAAATTGTTTGAGTATGTGACCTACTTATACATAACCTGTTACAATCAAACGACATTTGTAAAAACATATTCATACAAAGATATTGAAGCAAATTGTGATTGATCATTTTATCGCTTATGCTAATTTATAAATATGTAAGTAATAGCATCTATAGTTATTATTGGTTTCCTGCAATTGTAAACATGCATTGTTGTATAAACAANATAAGTCTGTTTTTGTAATTAAATGTCCCTAGTTTCGAATTTGATTGCCAAATTCTGAAATCTTTGTAAAGAATATTTGCCATCAGTTGATTTCGCTAGTTTCCGCTGCTAGGAGTGAAGAAAATGTCCCTTCAGTATGGAAGCATTTTGATACCAAAAGTAAACAATATTTGTTTACTTGTATGAATGACTTTAGAACACGCGTATATCCACCGGTCAATTCAATGTATCGTTCCACTCTTATGGGTATAAAAATTCTCCTTTAATACTCCAGTCTTGCAAATATCACAATAACAGAAAATATTATTTAAACAAGTACCAGGATTTAATTTGAAATCTTTTCATAAATATGTCTAATACATGATGATGTTGTATACGTTATGATGCTTAAATAACTGTTTTCAACCCTTAGTATGTTGCTACATAGTTGTGATTTTTTTCCTATCAAAATAATCACTTTTGCAATAAGGAAATTGAAAAATGACAATTCAGATTTAAAGCTTACACAAAATCCCACATTAATAAAACAGAAATGAGAAATGAAAATTTTATACTGGATATTTGCTGATTGAAGTCTGAACTTGATAGTTTAAAAACGAGAAAAGTTTCACATTGTCTGTACATTAGATAATTAAACAAATTCTTATATGATTATGAATGTTCAAATGAATAACAAATAAACCGCTGAAATGATAAATGTGGAATACATGGATATATAAGGAGCACAAACAGACAAAGTAACTGACGAAGAAAAACAAATATAATTTAAGTCATACAATGTAAAAACAAATCTCTGGATCAGTAGCTTTTGGTTTCCAATTGTACCCCTAAGTATACAGACTTAGGGATACAATTTTAAACTATTGAGAATTAAAATATTTAACAAGTTTATCTATGTTGTAGGTCCATAATATTTCATGTGCAGTTGCATTGTTATAAGTACAAGTCAAATCGTTACCTAGTTTATGTCCCTGGTCCCTTAGTCAAACATGAACGATCACTTAAAGGTTTTAGCAAGCAGTTTATATAGCCTATACCAGTAGTATCTGACATGATGTTGCGGCTTGAGGAGTATGTATATAACCAAATTACACCCAGATGGTGGCCATGGCCTCTCAGTTTAGTATGAACAATCACTTAAAGTGTAAAGACAGCAGCCAGTTTGTACAAACTGTACATTCCTATCCACTTGATATTTGACATGCATTTGCTTGTTAAGGGGTACATACGTATTCCATGGATTTGCTTGTTAAGGAGTACATAAGGATTCCAAACCCAAATGGTGGCCATGGCCCCTAAGTTAAGTATGAATGATCATTTTTAAGTTTTTTTTTAGCTAGCAGTGTGTACGGCCTGTACTAGTAGTCCTATAAAACATTAATATTCCACGTCCAGACAGAGACATGGCTTATTGGTCATGGATGAACAATCCCTAAGGTTTTGCAAACAGTTAGCATGCAAAGGGGGGGGGGGGGTAGAAATATACTGCGACCACAGTTTCGTATAGGTAATGGAATATTTTAAACTTATGAACTTCTTTTTCGATTTTAATCTGCAACACTTTACTTGAGAACAGCATTGACAACTTCTGTTGTGATGTCACTTCCTGGAGTGAAATTATGGGAAATAATTTCACAGCTAATAATCAATTTTATTTCACTGGTGTATATATATAGTATGTATCCCAAGAGAAAAGGGGAGATAGGCTGCATCTCACAAATGAAGGCTAAGATATCATGTCCGTTCCGAAGCTTGCCGAGGGATGCCAAAAGATGTCAGCCTGAGAGTTTGAGATCAGTCTATATCATCTTTCAACAGGGGTTGATACTTTTCTTGTATTAATGCTCTAAATTAATTTCACGACCACGATTAGCTTTGACTTTCACAAAGAATTATCAACAACGTTTCCAGAAAAAAAGATGATGTCACAATTGGTTTACTTGTACTGAAGCTGGATAGAAAGCTCATTTTCAGCAATTTCTTTGGTGCACAATTTAAAATCCCTGTTTCAATGTAAATCACATAACTTGCTGTTCATGATAAATTATTGGTTGAAAGGTACATATTTATTCTTCAGTAAGAATATTAATTCAGACAACAAATCACACTGTATAAATCTCATGACAATTTGAAGTATCGGCAGACATCTTGAATTTTAGGCACGTGTTACGCAAAGGGGTATTAAGATGATATGAAGTTCAAAATAAATCATTTTCATAATTGTAGCTATTTATTCAAACTGATCTACTGAATATATATTTAGTCTCCCTTCCCTTGCTTTCCCAGAGGCTTGCACACATATATAATATGACAGAGGTGTTACTTCCAATTGACAGAAAAGCATGCTTAACTAGAATAAAACTCCATTTACATGCAAAATATCGACAACAGTATGTAAATTACTGCGGATAACCTCTAGCTTTACCAATAATTGAATTGTAACTCTACAATCTAGTTTCCAAACCCTGAAGATAAACTGATTCATACTGAACACATCTCTAAAAACAGCTGACCATCTAAGCTGTCCAGTTTCATTATCTACAAAAATTTTATCAAACTGATTAAATAACTTCAAAGTGATTAGTTGATTGATACAGAAAGAAAACTTGACAATACAATGAGTTATACCTAGGGGTGGTATCAAACTTTTTTTCTTTTTTTCTTATTTTGAATAGATATTATATTCTAATTACAAATGTACATGTTTATACAAAGAATAGCTTTTTACAGTAATGTGTAATGTCATTATGCTTTATTAAAAAAAAAGAAAGGAAATCTATTTAAAATTAAACTGCAAATTGCCTGGTTGGGTATTAATTTACTGTAAATAAGTCTTCCCAAAAATTACTCCCTAAATCTTCATATTTTCAGGATGGCACTACGTTTTTTTCCTAATTTTGCAAGTTATAAAAGAAATACAGTCAGGTTCTATAAAATTAAGACCAGTAAAATCTATTTCTTGCAAATGATTTATAATCCATAGAAAAAAAAAACTGTGATACTGTCAACAGCTTTTCCCTTTGAAGTAGTTTAATCAGTTTAATGGATTTCTTGTATCAAATGAAACTCATAAAGTGCGAAGACAAATTCTACTCACAAATGACCTATAAACAAGACAGTTTACCTGGAAACATAGATAATTACCTCTGGCTACTCCAATTGATCTAGTGGTAGACTCAGAGGTTGTGCACAGTAATATGTGTGAAAAACTTCGATATATATATCATGATATAGGTAAAAGTATATTTGCAATGTATTTATATGCAGTTTAATCTGAGATGTGTATTCTAATAGAAAAACTAATTAGAAGAAGTGTAAGGTGTCAAGGGCGGAAAAAACATGTCAATAATTAATATTGGAAATTTGAAGATTGATAGAAAAAAGTTGCTTATTTCCATTGCTTTTGTACTATTTTATTTCTTAATTCCAGCTTTATGTACATTTTGTCGAAAGAAGATAACATGTCAGATCGAGTCTTTTCCTGATATAGTAAGTGCATAATATCTTTTGTGAGCTGATCCTGCTATAGACTAAAATTTTTAATTCAGCATATTCCATCCCTTATGTCAAGGTCACAACTTCTGAAAATAGAACAAACAATTGACATTTTATCCATTTCCGCACAATATCTCCAGAACCACATGTCACATCTAAATGAAACTTGGCACATAAATCACTAATGACCAGATGTGGACACCTCTTGATTTTGAGTTCTCTGGGACAAAGGTTAGGGTAACAACTTCTAGAACTAGAACAAAAACATGATCTTTATTTATTCCCGCACAATATTTCTAGAACCACATGTCACACCGAAAAGAAACAAAAAGAAGGCAGGACATATAATGAGAGGGAATCTCATCGATTTTGATCTTTATTCGACAAAGGTCAAGGTCACAAATTATAGAAATAGAACAAAAATTCGACATTTTTATGGCCTGCTACGGAAAGTCGGTAGGGCATTATATTGATTTACGCTTGTCTATCCGTCCGTCTGTTCATTCGTTCATCCGTCCGTTAGAACAAATGAAAAACACAACTTTTTGTGTTTTTTAGAAAGTTTCCGAAATATTAAATAACTTCAAGGAATTTAACTTACAATAAGTAGTTGTGCACCCACATCTCTCTGTAAAATTGCAGCTCTTGCCACCAAAACTGAAAAATGGCTTGAAAATTTAAATGTCTCAAATTTGATGAAACTTCACAAGAAGGATGTCTAGCACTCATAGAATTGATTTTTTGGTCACAAAATCTTCAAAATAGCTGCTTTTGCTATGGAAACTGGAAAAAGACGGGAAATTCAGAGTGCCTTAAAATGGATGGACCTTTACAGGAAGATTGGATGGCACCTATATAATTGATTATCGGGCTAAGAAATTCCTTTTTATACATTTTGGAAAAAGGGAGGTATATTTGTGTATGTCATTGTGTCCATACTTTCACTGTGTTAACCCCTGTATTGTGTCAACAGAAGAATCAGAAGAAGAAAACACATGGACAAGGTTCAAAATGCTGTAAAATATGTTGAATTATTTATAAACACAGAACTCAGTAATGCCGAAATATAACTTTTAGGCAAAGGATTGAAATTTATACCCAGTCCCATAACAAAGAATGGAAAACAAAGTCTAATACAAGATTTTAATGAACTAGCTCGTAAAATGAGGTGTAGATACCACTTTGATGACGGTACAAACGCTGTTAATTATCATCCATTCAGAACAAACTCAGGATTTGTACCGCACTTAGCGAAGAATTACTTATTTGCTACAAAACTGGAACTTCAAAATCTTAGCGTTAGAAAATTCAAAGATAACCTATCTAAACAAAAAAGAATAGCATTACAATCTTTAAAAAAATAAACTGACATAATTATAAAAAAGGCGGACATATATTCATCCACAGTTTTACTGGATAAAAATAAATACATTGATATAGCATTGAGTCAACTTAATGACAATATACATTACGTTAGACTATCGGAACCACATACTATCGAAATCACATTGACACAATTGTAGAAAAACTACATAAATCACATCTTGTTGACGATATCACACTTAAATATATTGTGAATGAAGAAAAGAAAAGACTGGGAAGATTATATATTCTTCCCAAAATACATAAGCTAAGTATAAAAGACAGAGAGAAAATAAAAGATAATAAAGACCTACGGAAAATACAAATTCCTGGAAGACCAACAGTATCTCTCTGTAACAGTCCATTAGGAAGAATCGGTCAATATATAGATTGCTTTCTTAGACAAGTTATTGATAATCTGTGGACCTACACTCAGGACGCCACAGATTTCGTTAATAAAATAGAACAAATTAAAGTACCTGCGGACAGCATTTTAGCAGCATTCGACATTAGCAGCACGTACACTAATCTTGAATACAGTGAAATTATTGAAGCCGTAGAGCGAGCTTGGCCTAAAATAAGCTAAACTATCTATGATATACCACTACCACCTAAAGATGACTTTTTAAATATTCTTAAACTTGTACTAGAAAATAACGAATTCGAGTTTTATTGCCGCATTTATCGACAAACTATTGATGTACCCATGGGAGCCCCAATGTCTGCTAGTTTAACGGACCTTAGAATGTTTGAAATAATTTCAAACATACTGCTTTTATTTCCGTATACAAAGAACCTAATTCATTCTTGACAGACAAGATATTAGACATGAAATTGTATCGCAAGCCCACGGATGATACCAATATCTAGAAAGATCTGCTCATCCATCGTCTGTATTTAAAGGCTTCATTATAGGCGAAATAACACGCTTAATTAGATCATCGAACAACAAAGATTTAGAATCACAAATTGAACTGTTTAAAACAAACCTTTTTAAAAAAATGTTACCCCGAAGAAGAAATCATTTAATTAATTGCAAAAACTATAAATAAGAAAAATGAAAGATCAACGAAAAATGCCACCTTTGGTATTGGCTACTAATTATAACCCGCTGTATAAACAATTAAACAGAGCAATTAGAAAACACTGACACTTAATTGAAGAGGGTGAAATGACAAAAAAACTATTCCCACGGTGCATAGCCATAACGGATTCTTTTGGATGGAGAGGATTCTTTCGGATCGCAAAACGGACTTTTTCAGATTTTTTGTCAAAATGTCATAGAAAACGGTGCTAAATTGTTAACACTGTTAAAAAGGAGAGGCACTCGTATCAATCTTAATGTATCACGGAATTGTTGGACATTCATCCATTGCTTTTGTTTAGATAAAATAAAAATATAGCGTCATGTTTATTTAAGTAAGATGATTTGCTATGAGACCTATTCATTTTGCATTCGTTTATTTTGATTTTCTACTGTAGTTATACATTTAAAAGAACAATTTCTTCTTTGTTCGTGAAAGGATCATTTTGTTTTGATATGCACACCCGTTTACATTAAATAAAAATGACAGTATAGGTGATATATTTGTTTACAAGGTGGAAAAGGACACTGTATCAAGTAAGTAATTTTGGCACCGGATTACTTTCAGATCTTTACGGCACAGGACACTAACAGATTGAAGTTTTTTTTCAGCAAGACGAAATTGCGTTTGCTGTTATTTATTTCCGGTATATTTTTTGTTTATATTTAATTATTCATGAAAGAGTATTTAAAAAACCTTTTTTAAGATCTTCATTAAGGAACGAAACTTCTTTAGCCAAGGTGATACATCCGGAGCGCATAATAGCTAAAGCAAAGTATATGGAAAGCCGTTGTGGAATTTATTCCCTATTTATTGATATCTATAAATGAATTATAGATATTAATAAATGATTTATAGATATCCATAAATCACTTTTAAATATCAATAAATTATTTATAGATATTAACAAATAGTGCGAATTATTAATATCTATAATTCATTTTTTAATATCTATAATTCAATTATTGATATCTATAATTCGACACTAATTATAATATCTATAATTCATTTTTAAATATCTATTATTCAAATATCCATAATTCGATTTATTGATATTTATAATTCAAATCTCCATAATTCGATTTATTGATATCTTTAATTCCAATCTCCATAATTCGAATTATTGATATCTATAATTCAAATCTCCATAAATCGCCCCAGTGACACTGATCAATAATCGTATTAATTATTGTATATGAAATGAAGAGTTCAGCTGATTCTGATTATTTTTTAATATCTATAATTCAATTCTAATATCCCTTAGTCGCCTCTGTGACATAGATCAGTTCTCACAAAGTAAAAATGTATATTATAAAAATAGTTCAAACGACCTCGACTTTTTAAATATCCATAAATCGCCTCCACGACACTGATCATTACCTGTATTACTTGAAACGCATAAAAGACAAAGAATTTAACATATGGTTTTATATCTAGCGAACTATTAAATAGTGCTTTGAATAATTTAAGAAACTGTTTAATTATGTAACTGAGTATATATTGTGAATGCTTGTCTAAAGAAATACAAAAAAAAGAAAAAAAAACCAAAAGCAGTTGCAAGAAAAAACTTTAATAATTGACTTAAATAAATTTTAGCGAATTGAACTTAATATATTGACCTTATTCTTGCATTCTGAAAGGTCACAATAATTCTTGTTTTATTCCCTTTATCTCTGCCTTATATATTGTGTAAAAACGTACATGGCATTATGAAACATTTATATATTGCGTAGTCAAAAATATAATTTCTTTTTAGCATAAATATGATTGGTAAAATAGATTTTAAGTCTTCAGTTTAAACTTAATAATAACAATTGACCAAAACAATTCAAGTTTTTTTTGAAAATTAAACTTGATTATAACACTTTGAAGGAGTTTATAAGATCTGAAGTTGAAAGTTGATGTCTTTTTACCATGAATATGGTTGGAAGAGTAGATTTTAAGTCTTCGGTTTAAACTTTATTATTGAAAATGACCAAAACAATCCAATTTTTTTAAAATTTTAATTTTTTTTAACCATCCGAAGGAGTTTATTTGTTGCGAAGTTAAATTTTAATGTCTTTTAAGAATGAATATGATTGGAAAAGTAGAATTTAAGTCTTTGGTTTAAACTTAATTATTAAAAATGACCAAAACAATTCAAATTTTTTGATTATTATACTTTATAATAACATTTCGAAGGAATTTATATCTTACAAAGTTAAATTATAATGTCTTTTTAGCATGAATATGGTTGGAAAAGTAGATTTTAAGTCTTCCGTTTAAACTTTATTATTGAAAATGACCAAAGCAATCCAATTTTTTTGAAATTTTTATTTTTTGTAACCATTCGAAGGAGTTAATATCTTGCGAAGTTAAATTTTAATGTCTTTTTAGAATGAATATGATCGGAAAAGTAGAATTTAAGTCTTCGGTTTAAACTTTATTATTAAAAATGACCAAAACAATTCAATTTTTTTGATAATTATACTTTTTAATAACATTTTGAAGGAGTTTATATGTTGCAAAGTTAAATGTTAATGTCTTTTTAGCATGAATTTGGTTGGAAAAGTAGATTTTAAGTCCTTGGTTTAAACTTAATTATTAAAAATGCCCAAAACAATTCAAATTTTTTGATTATTATACTTTTTAATAACATTTCGAAGGAGTTTATATGTTACGAAATTAAATTATAATGTCTTTTTAGCATGAATATGGTTGGAAAAGTAGATTTTAAGTCTTGGGTTTAAACTTTATTATTGAAAATGACCAAAGCAATCCAATTTTTTGAAAATTTTATTTTTTTATAACCATTCGAAGGAGTTTATATGTTGCGAAGTTAAATTTTAATGTCTTTTTAGAATCAATATGATTGGAAAAGTAGATTTTAAGTCTT
>MJUU01062605.1:52524-62968 GCA_002080025.1 Modiolus philippinarum
CGTTTGGCGATGTATCAAGTACAGCTTGGTCAAATTTACTTCAGTAGTATAGAGCAGCTGGTGAATGATGTTTTTCCCTTGGGTCTAATGTTTTACTATGCTCACTTACAGATATATTGATGATGTTCTTTCCATCAAAAACGCATCTTTTGCTAAATGGATTCCATTAATATATCCACCAGGACCAGAGATAAAGGAAACCACAGAAACCGCTAGATGTACATCTCTCGTGGACTTAATCTCGAATTGACGAAAATGGGCATTATCTCAGTTCTTAAATTAAGGACAAAAGGGACGCTTCAATTTCCCCAAGATGGACACTTATATTCCAGCTTTTCCTGCTTATGGAGTATATGTTTCACAGTTGACTCGTTACGCGAGAAATATCACAAATTATACAGACTCCCATTAGACATATTCATCTTCGTGACCGCCTTATTAATCAAATTCCGTCTCATTCGATGATTAAAAAGTTCTTTAATAGATGGAAAAATGTGGAGTTTCGGTCCAAATTCTTTTCACTTAGTACTGAGATGATCATTTCTTATAACTGTCTACGACCTTTCAATAGCTATTGATGTTGAGTTGCTACCGGACACTACCGCAAAAGAGGGGGAGGTTTGGCGCGCCATAAAACCGGTTTAACCCACCATTTCTTTTGAAATGCCTGTACCAAGTCAGGAGCATGCGGTCAAAAATTTTTCCAGTGGTTTCAACCTGATTTGTTTTTTTGACTCATGGACTTCGGCTTTTGACAAGTGTGTTCGTTAATTTTGTTATTTCACCGATTTCCACTCTTGAAGTCACGTTTCTTATGGATCAGAACGAAACGAGGAATTTTTATAAAGGGACTCCCTTACATCATTCCTGTAAAGTTTGGTTGACATTGCTTCAGTGATATATACATTGTACGGGAAACTAAAGGTTAACTCTGGAAATCACTACTAGTGAAACGTGTCACCCAAGGACACTTTTCTTCCCAAAGACCTAATGTTAAAACCCCGAAATCGTTCCCGATTATGCAAATGAGCTAATTAACCACGCCCATTTTTTCTTTATATGGTCATCCATGATCCCTACTTCCAAGCGTCAAGTACGAAGAGCACCGTGAGCGTAGCGAAATGGTGTAAGAGTGGTGTGACGTGGGGTGGGGCAGTATTCTAACCCTAACCATTTTCAATTGTTTATCCTGTTTTACCCTTTGTCTTTTGTCTCAGTTATCTCCCTTTGTTTTGTCTACTCTCGAGTCCATGTTTTATCTTGTTATATTCTAACGTTACCCAAGCTTTTGCACCTGTTTATTGTTTTATTTCGTTCTGTATCATTGTTGATTTGTGGTGCACTTTCTTTTATTGTTTCCTGTATCTATATACTTTTCATTCAATAAGGCAATAAATAAAACACTAATTTGCATATATACATATTTCATTTTCCCCGTCATGAAGCAACCACGGGTTTGGGAATGGGTACTGGGATTAAAATGATAAAAAGAATAATACAAAATAAATAAAAACTATTGTCTTTTTTTCTCTCCTCCTCTCCGTATAAGGCCCAAATCCTCTTCTTAAATTCCCGAGATGAGCACGCGAGCAGCACGAGCAGCATGAACATTACTTTAAACGTCTAATCAATAGCTTTTTCCCATCGCACAGCGGCTGCAGCAGCAGCAGCAGCAAATCCCGAGATGAGCACGCGAGCAGCATGAGCAGCGAAATGAGCACGCGAACAGTAAAAACGAGTAGCGTGGGCATACCCTTAAACAACGAATTTGTCCCTTTTCCCACTGCACAGCAGCAGCAGCAGCAGCAGCAATATTTCTGAGATGAGCACGCGAGCAGCACAAGCAGCGAAATAAGCACGCGAGCAGTGAAAACGAGCCCTGTGAGCATTACTTTAAACGTCTAATCAATAGCTTTTTTCCACCGCACAGCGGCTGCAAGTGCAGCAGCAGCAATCGAGGTGAGCACGCGAGCAGCACGAGCAGCCAAATGAGTACACGAGCAGTAAAACGAGCACGCGAGCAGCGACATTCCCAATCTGACCGTATTTAAAGTTATGTTTTGTAAGATATCGTCATTCGTACTTCGAATCAAGAGAGAGGAAGACGTCTATTATGTATCACTGCGACCTTTGTGAATACACGACCAATCGTCACTTCAATCTCGTTCGCCACAAGAATCAGAAACGCGACATGGAAGATACTTCCCCAGCTGAATCGGATACAGAGTCCAACATATCAGAAGAAAGCAATCAGGAATCTGCATATAGCAACGAGGAAAGTAACGACTCTAATACATCAGAAGAGTCCACCGACGAAAGCACTGACGATTAAGATGACCAAGAGTCTCCATGGAAGCTGATCGTGAATCAAACATTTGACAAACTCGAAGCACAATACACCAAAGTAGAAGAACTGATGGAAGAAGGACACGACTCCTAAAAGGTTCGTTTAGCCGCATATGAAGACCTGAATAAACTTTTTAGAGACCATATGAGAAATTCAAGTTACCCCGAATACTAAAGACATGTTGTATGTGTTTTGGGGTAACTTCGTCATTTTAAATCGATTGGAGACATGTGTTAAGCCCTATCTCTAATAGTATGGGTATAAAAGGGGTCCAAAATTTTGAAAAGGGGTCATTATGTGAATTTTAACAAAGGGGCAATCTGCGTTTCTCCAGGCTTGTGACTGGCTACCCTACGGTAGGCCGCATTACCCCATCCCCCTTTTCTTCTGTGACTTTACATCGAGTCGTTGCTGTCTTCGATTGGTGGTGGTTCGGACATGTCCAAAACGTCATCTAAGAGATATTTTCTTTTCTCTACTGCATATTGCCAAGATTCCCTGGTGTCGTAGTGTTCTCTTAAACGTTTGGCTGTGTCTCTTATCTTTTTTGAATTGGATCTTTGTTGAAATCCTGCATCCAGAACACCGTTTCCAGGTATTGATTTCACATATGGTCTCTTAAAAGTTTATTCATGTCTTCATATGCGGCTAAACGAGCCTTTTACATGTTTTAGGAGTCGTGTCCTTCTTCCATCAGTTCTTCTTCTNTCTTGGTCATCTTCATCGTCAGTGCTTTCGTCGGTGGACTCTTCTTATGTATTAGAGTCGTTACTTTCCTCTTTGCTATATGCAGATTCCTGATTGCTTTCTTCTGATATATTGGACTCTGTATCCGATTCAGCTGGGGAAGTATCTTCCATGTCGTGTTCTGATTCTTGTGGCGAACGAGATTAAAGTCACGATTGGTCGTGTATTAACAAAGGTCGCAGTGATACATTATAGACGTCTTCCTCTCTCTCATGCTTCGAAGTACGAATGACGATATTTTACAAAACATAACTTTAAATACGGTCAGATTGGAAATGTCGCTGCTCGCGTGCTCGTTTCACTGATCGTGTGCTTATTTCGCTGCTCGTGCTGCTCGCGTGCTCATCTCGGGAAAATTGCTGCTGCTGCAGCTGCAGCCGCCGTGCGTTGGGAAAAAGCTATTGATTAGACGTTTAAAGTAATGCTCACGCTGCTCGTTTTCACTACTCGCGTGCTTATTTCGCTGCTCGTGCTGCTAGCGTGCTGATCTCGGAACATGTCGGAAATATTGCTGCTGCTGTGCGGTGGGAAAAGGGACAAATTCGTTGTTTAAGGGTATGACCACGCTGCTCGTTTTTACTGTTCGCGTGCTCATTTCGCTGCTCATGCTGCTCGCGTGCTCATCTCGGGTAAATTGCTGCTGCTGCTGTTGCAGCCGCTGTGCGGTGGGAAAAAGCTATTTATTAGACGTTTAAAGTAATGCTCACGCTGCTCGTTTTCACTGCTCGCGTGCTCATTTCGCCGCTCGTGCTGCTCGCGTGCTCATCTCGGGAATATTGCTGCTGAAGCTGATGTGCGGTAGGAAAAGGGACAAATTCGGTGTTTAAAGGTATGCCCATGTGTTCATTTTGCTGTTCGTTTTTACTGCTCGCGTGCTCATTTCGCTGCTCGTGCTACTTGCGTGCTCATCTCGGGAATTTAAGAAGAGGATTTGGGCCTTAAACGGAGAGGAGGAGAGAAAAAGGACAATAGTTTTCATTTATTGTCTATTATTTTAGTCCCAGTCCCCATTCCCAAACCCGTGGTTGCTTCATGACGGAGAAAATAAAATATGTATATATGCAAATTAGTGTTTTATTTATTGCCTAATTGAATGAAAAGTATATAGATACAGGAAACAATAAAAGGAAATGCACCACAAATCAACAATGATACAGAATGAAATAAAACAATAAACAGGTGCAAAAGCTTGGGTAACGTTAGAATATAACAACATAAAACATGGACTCGAGAGTAGGCAAAACAAAGGGAGATAACTGAGACAAAAGACAAAGGTTAAAAAACAGGATAAACAATTGAAAAAGGTTAGGGTTAGAATACTGAACCGGGTTGCCCTACCCCAATTGTCACACCACTCTCACACCATTTCGCTACGCTCACGGTGCTATACGTTCTTGACGCTTGGAAGTAGGGATCATGGATAACCATATAAAGAAAAATTGGCGTGGTTAATTAGCTCATTTGCATAATCGGAAACAATTTCGGGGTTTTAACATTAGGTCTATGGGAAGAAAAGTGTCCTAGGATGACACGTTTCACTACTTGTAAAGCTTAATAAAAACAACATTGGTAAAAAAACACAGGTTTAGGTAAGGAAGTAGGAGTTAAGCTAATCCGAGAAAGGACACAGAAGCGTACCCACATTCCTTTACAGTTCGACTCTTTTCTATGACATTCTAATTATGGCAAGAAAAATAGCTTATTTTTTTGTTAACTCTAAGTAGCTCATTTGATACAATTCAATATTTTTTGTACTTCCAGTTTTTCACATACATAGCATGCATGAAATTCTATGTTTCAACTACTAACATTTTTAAATTTCCCTTCCAATCTCAGTTTCCATTTTATTCTTAAGACTCAGCATCAATGAAGTACACTTGCTACTTCAACATTGTTGTAATGTATTATCAAGTACAAGTTCTTTTAAAACTGGCGACAATATGTGCCGAAAATGTACTGCAGATATTGTCGCCGGCGACAATATGTGTAGGCGACAATATGTGCAGGGCGACAATATGTGCCGATACGTCTGCACATATTGTCGCCGGCGACAATATGTGCAGGGGCGAGAATATGTGCCGTAACAGTTGCTAATGACAGTAAAGGATGACCACTGTTGCAATAAAGTTTTGTGACGTCATAAGTTCCCTTTCACACAACTTATATGTGTGCTTGTTTCTTTGGGTACACACTCACTGGCTGATTGCAAGGGTTAACAGATAAAATGCTTTTTAGCTCTGCCAGGTTGAGAATTTGCCGTCACTGTTATCCGTCTTTAACTTTTCATTCAAAAAAAAAAAAAAATTCCGGAATCACTAGTTGGAACTCCTTGCGTCAGGCTTGTTTGCACTTCATCCAAGATTGAACATAATTTTAGCATAAGACGCTATGTGAAAATGCAATCAAATATCTTCTCTAAAACCACTCAGTTAACTGGAACTTGACTTGGTCAGTCACAATAACTAGGATGGACCCTTATTCCAGATGGCTGCCAGCGGAAAACGCAAATCCTCACTGTATTAAAGACCGTACGGTGACCCCTAGATGCCTGTTTTTGGTCGTTTTAACCTGGATATGGGAAGTTGTCTCCTTGACATTTGCTCCATTTCCTTTTAGGCCATGGGCTGAAATCACATTCCGTGCACCCCTCCCCCCACTTATGATCCAGACCGATTTTTTGTCTGTCCTTTTGTATCCCCTCTTTAAAATAAAACATGTTAACACGAATATAACCTGCACGCATAGACAGTATAGGGCCACTTTTATAGTACACCACACAGAATTCTTGTATTTAATTTGTTTCATTCTTAATTTTATCTTTTAAGCTCCCTAATTTTTATGTAGATATGTTAGATGTACCGAAATTTGGTATCAAATTGAAGCTTATTTAATATACTTTACAATGAACACAAGTTTGGGCATGTTACGCTATTTTTGTGATCTGGGGATGCAAATAATATACCCCTCCCCTGCCAAAAATAGCGAAAATGACGATTTTAAGCTTTCAATTCCTTTCAGATAAATAAATCTCATCGTTTGATCTAGTTTTTATGCCTCATTAATCAGTTTTGATGTAATGTTGAAAAATAAGACCATTAAAGTCCTTTAAATTTTGATTTTCGGTATAAAATTTTTGAAAAATCGAATTTTTCGGAATTTTAGATATTTTCACAATTTCGTCTTTCTTACTTCTTGATCGTATAAATTTGAATATATATATAATAATTGCCAATGGAATACTGATATATGATATATAAGCAACGAATCAAGAGAAAAATTTTTAAAGTCAGCCTTATTGTGGGATCACAAATGCCAGAATCAGCACCAATCCCCCTGAAAATTAAGAGAAAAAATATTCAGGCTCTAAATGATAAAAAGATAATGTCTAATGCAAATTATTGTGTGCATTTCACTTAAAACAGACATGCAGAAGCCCATTTAAGTAGATTTAAACTTTTTATGGGGTCTTTTTTGGCCCTTTTGCTCGAAATTTTATGAAAAATTGGAATTTTCCGTTTTTCGGATTTATTGCTAATTTGACTTAGCGATGTAAAAACTTCACGAATTTGGTATCTAACAAAAAAAATGTTGATAGAATATTGTTTCACTATATCTTAGCTATTAGAAAGTATTCTTTTGAACATTTTAGACTAACTAAACACTCATAAATTGCAAAAATATTACCCCCCCCCCAAAAAAAAAAAAAAAATTAACACAATTTATTTCATTTTATACAGCTTGAAAAGCCTGAACATTGTATATAAAGGTCCAATAATATAACATTTCAAATGCACAGAGACTCCCATATATGACAAATAAGATCATGCGCGTGGTTTATGGGCAGTTATACAACAATTAAACTTTGAAATTTGTAATATTCCGAAATCCTGAAAATTTCTATTTTTTCACGAAAATCGCCCAAAATATTCAATTTTACCCATATTTTCTGCTTGAAATAGCATATAACAATATACCAAATGCAGTTTTTAAAAGAAAGTAATAATATTAATATGTTTTGTTCTTATATATGTACAGACAGACATATTTTTGCATTGTTTTAGCATCATTTTCTTGGGGTAGGGGTAAAATTTTCGGTATTTAGAGTTACGTTGAACACCCCTGGTTTTTCTACACATTGTTTTAAGATAACTTATATATCCCCAAGAACAATGAATTGGCATACCTGCAGATAAATCCTCCAGATTTGCCACATATAACTATTTAAAAATGAATTTTGGACAAGTCTGAAATGCTCAAAATTCCGATTTTTCATCAATTTTGTACCAAATATTGAGTTTAATGTGAAAAGTGGGAAAACGATTATTTTGGGGTGAATTTGTTTGGGTAGGGATAAGATTTTAGGCATTTAGAGTCACATTAAACACTTTTTGCTTTTCTGAACAATGTTTTAAGACAACTAATGTATCGCAGAGAACAATTAAATGGCGTATCTGCCGACATATCCTCCAGATTTGACATATATTACGACTAAACAGTGAACGTTGGACAAATTTAAAATACAGAAAATCCCCATTTTTCATCAATTTTGGGCGAAATATTGAGTTTAAGCAAACAAATGGCTGTTAAAATACAAAATCATGATGTTATTCATGCAACATTGTCATATATAGCATATATTATTCGTGTTCTGGTTATTGTTATGCGAACAAAGACATAAAATTGACCATTTTCGGGAAAATTTGTGGGTGTAAGGCTAAGATTTTCGGTATTCAGAGTCACATTAAACTTTCCTTGATTTTTTAAACACAGACAACTTATATATCCCTTAGAACAATTAATTTGCATATCTGTAGATATATCCTCCAGACTTGTCATATATAAAGAGTTAACAGTGAACTTTGACCAAATCTGAAATGTTGAAAATTCCCATTTTTCCTCAATTCGGGGTACAATGTTGAGTTTAAGTCATCAAATGGCTGTTAAAATATCAAATCGTGATGCAATTCATGCAATATTGTCATACTGAACACACATTTTGCGTGTTTGATTTAATTTTATGCGAATATAGACAAAAAAATGACAAATTTTAGGGAAATTTTGTTGGGTAGGGGTAATATTTTCGGTATTCGGAGTCACATTAAGCACTCCTTGTTTTTCTAAAAAATGTTTTAAGACAACTAATCAATCGCTTAGATCAATTAGATAGCAAATGTACAGATATATCCTCCGGATCTGACATATTTAACGATTTAACAGTGGACTTTGGTTAAATCTGAAATGTTGAAAATTCCCATTTTTCATTAATTATGGGATAAATATTGAGTTTAAGTCGACAAATGGCTGTTAAGATAGCAAATCAAAAAGTAATTCATGCAACTTTGTGATATACAACACACAGTTTGTGTGTTTTGGTTATTTTTATCCGAACATAGAGAAAATATTGAGAATTTTAGGGAAAATTTGTTGGGGTAGGGGTAAGATTTTCGGTATTCAGGGTCACATTAAACACTCCTTGTTTTTTTAAGCAGTTTTTTTAGACAATTTATATATCCCTAAGAACAATTAATTGGCATATCTGCAGATATATCCTCCAGATTTTGAATGTATAACGATTTAACAGTGAACTTTGGATAAATCTGAAATGTTGCAAATGCCCATTTTTCATAAATTTCGGGCAAAATGTTGAGCTTAAGTCAACAAATGGCAGTTAAAATAGGAAATAACAATATTATTCATGCAACCTTGTCATATACAACACACAATTTGCGTGTTCTGGTAGTTTTGACGCGAACATAGACAAACAATTGACAATTTTAGAGTAAATTTTTTGGGGTAGTTGTAAGTTTTATGGATGTAGGAAGTTTATAATACTTCAAAACTGCCATAATTTGTACCAGTTGCAAAGAAAACATTATGTACTTCCATTCTGTTCCATCTTTTTATGAATTTGAACAACTCATAGATAAGATTAGACAAAAAAAAGGAACAAAACGTTGTCGAAAACGAAAATGTTCAAAGCTGTGTTTTATTTGTCTCTTTAAAAGTGATAGTTTGGTCATTCAAAACTTATTTACAGTATGTTAACATGCTTAATTTGTAAGAAAGGACATTAAAAGACTAAAAACAATTCCAAGAATTATGAAATGAAAAAATACTGGTTTCTAAAGACCGTTGAACTTCCATGATTTCGAGAAAAATCTTAAAATTTATGTCAACATTTCGAAGGGGTAGGGGTAAGATTTTTCATTTTTTATAACGTATTTGGTATAGAAATGGTGCTTATGTGGAATATTTGTAAAGCTTATACCATAGGATATCATTCTATACCCTTTTTCATAACTGAGAGGCACCAATCAACAATTTGAAGCAATTGAAAGAAAAACATTGATGAAAAACGAAATTTTCCAAAAGTGCGTTGGGTGGGTCTAAAAAAGGGGCATGTTCCAATATTGCGTGCAGGTTATGCTCATGTTAACATGTTTAATGTTAAAGAGGGTATATAGAAGGACTGAAAAATATGGATGGGGATCATAAGTGGGGGATGCACGGGGGGTTATTCTAGCCCATGGGCTATTTCTTTTTCATATTTAACACAGCACCCTATGAAACATGCATTTAAAAAAATCATTGAGCAAATGGGAACCAGATTTGGTCAGTATAGTTCATGAGTGGTTCGCGTCAAGGATTGTGATTTTTTGTAAGCAAATTGAAAAGGAAATAATTAGAGCCGGAAAAAATGATAGGTTACAAATGAAAATTTTGAGATAAAAGTGTTTAAAAAAATGGTTGGAAACTGAACTCCTCTGCATTTTTCATAGGTTTAATATGAGCAATGTTTATCCAATAATGAATGTGACAAAATAGCGCCAGTTTTGTAAGAATGCTCCCAAAGATACACAAAATGAAATTAACCAAAAAAATTGGAAGGTCACTGAGCACAATATTATTAAGCTTTTGAATAGATAAAACAAGAGAAGTCCGAAAAATCTGACAGAAATGCATAAACATGACAAGCGAACATCCTTAAATTGACCGACTTGTACATAAATAACAACGAAAATTCAGACAAAGTGTTTTGTTACCAGAACACCAGCTTACCATCGTGAGTGTTAGTGAAGTTTGACTATAATGTGTGCAAAATAAGGTTTGAAGTATGAGGGCACTGCTATTAAACGTTATATATTTAAATATTAAATGGGAATTTAAGGGCAATTTTTGGACTTAACTCACTGATAGTATTGATTAATCTTCTATTTTGCTCCCTTTGAATACACATTTCACATCTAAACTTCTATGGCAATATCATTTACAAAGCGCATAAATTCAAAAATTGTCCTTCAAAACTTATTAATCCGTTGAACAAACTTATTCATAAAGGATATAAATACA
>MJUU01062607.1:8528-21842 GCA_002080025.1 Modiolus philippinarum
TGCGACATAGTTTCACATTCAAGTCCTTTTCTCAGTAACTGTTACACCTAGACCCGTCATATTTTGTTTGTAGGGAGATCTATATGGGTACACGCCAGTCTGACACCTGTCATGTTTCTTTGACCTCAATTTCATGGTTCAGTGACTTTGTTAAATTTTTACATTCAAGTCTATTTCTCAGCAACTGTAGCCTCTAGACTCACAATATTTGTCCTATAGCAAGATTTATTTGGGTATATGCCAGTCTGACATTTGTCATGTGACCTTGACCTCAATTTCACGGTCTAGTGGCCACGTTAAGTTTTTCTGCTTAAGTTCATTTCAAAATAACTAGAAGTGGTAGGTTGATAATATTTGGTATGTAGGTTGGTCTTGGGTAGTACATGTCAGTCTGGCAGGTGACTTTTGTCCTTGACCTCAATTTCACGGTCTAGTGGCCATGTTAAGTTTTTCTGCTTAAGTCCATTTCTCAATAACTAAAAGTGGTAGGTTGATAATATTTGGTATCTAGGTTGGTCTTGGGTAGTACATGTCAGTCTGGCAGGTGACTTTTGTCCTTGACTTTCAATTTCACGGTCTAGTGGCCATGTTAAGTTTTTCTGCTTAAGTCCATTTCTCAATAACTAGAAGTGGTAGGTTGATAATATATGGTATGTAGGTTGGTCTTGGGTAGTACATGTCAGTCTAGCAGGTGACTTTTGTCCTTGACCTCAATTTCACAGTCTAGTGAGCATGTTCACTTTTCTGATTAGTTCACTTAGATTTTACATCAATTTAGAGTCCAGCAGGGACAGGCGAGACATCCTTTAGGGTCATCACTTGTTTACTTTCATTTCAAAATTGTGACTTTTTCGTCGCATTTTTAAAAATTCTCAGCAACTGCACATGACAGCCACTTGATATTAGGTATGGTGCTTCAGGTCCTATACTGTTTTATCTCTGTCCGTCCATCATTATACCCCATGCAATGAAGTTGTGGAGTGTATCATGTTTTTGACTTTTTTACCTGTCCGTTAGTCCGTATGTCTGTACATCAGTCCTGTTCTTGTCACTGCAACTCCTCTATAACCGCTTGACGGATTGCTTTTATATTTGGTAGGATTGTTGGTCATGATGTGTAGATGTGCATACTATACGACCATATTGATTGGATAATTTTTGTGAGAGTTATGGGACTTAGACTATTTTTAGTTAAAATACCAAAGTATCATCTTGTCACTGCAACTCCTCTGAAACTGCTGAATGGATTGCTTTCATATTTGGTAGGATTGTTGGTTGGCATACTTTACAGCCTTATTGATCGGATTATTTTTATGGGAGTTATTGGACTTAGACTATTTTCAGCTAAAACAGCAAGTATCATCTTGTCCTGGGTTATTTCCCTTTAAATTATGTTTTCAAATCTTCTTGGGTTTACTTTTCTCTTTGAAGTTTTAAAGAAATTCCCTGCTATCACTTTATTAAAAACAATTATTTGTTACATAATCAAAAGCAAAAAAGTGTTTTTTGTGCACAGTTTTACAATTTTTTGCAAAAATACTTTCATAATATTTACTTATTTCACATTGTAATATTTTTTGTATATAAATGTCTATTGTGTCGTTTGCCTACAATTAGAATATCTATTTAAGAAAAAAAATCTATTCTAGACACTTTAGTAGTAGTATCTTGTCTTCATAGCCTGCATGGACTCTATAACTAACCTGGCTATGCCATGGTGAGCTTTGCTATCACTTTGTCTTGGGTCTGTCAGTTGTACACTTTTCATTCAAACATCTTCTTCTCTGAAACCGCTGGGCCAATTGGAACCAAACTTGATCACAATAGTCCTTAGGTGGTCCCCTTTAATAAATGTGTCCGGCAAGACAACACACCATCCAAGATGGCCACCAGTTGGATCTTTGTGGAAAAATTGACAATATTGCAAAATTCTCCTTGGAAAATACTGGTCCAATTTAAACCAAACTTAGACACAATGGACCCTAGTTGGCCCCTTTTAAAAAATATGTTTGGCAAGTCCACTTCATATTCAAGATGGCGACCAGTGGGGAACATGGTTTTAACATTTGACCTTATAGGGAAACATATTCAAAGATCTTCTTCTCTGAAAGTACATGGTCAATTGAAATCATACTTGATCACAATGATACTTACTTGATCCCCTTCATAAAATGTGTCCAGTATGTCCGCATAGCATCCAAGATGGCAGTCGGCAGTGATCATTGTTCAACCTTGGACCCAATGGGAAATCATTCAAAGATCTCCTCTGAAAATACTAGGCCAATTGGAACCAAAGTGAGGCACAATGATGCTTAGATGGTCTTCTTCAAGAAGGTGACAGTTGGTCTACACCCCATCAAAAATAGCTGCCAGTGGGGAACATAGTTCAATTTTGGATCATATAACATCAATGTCTATCAACAAACTTGAAATTGAGATTGGATTATTTTGATTTATTGTGTCAGCCATGGCCCAGGTGATCGAGCCTCTTGTTATGTATGATATTGCTTATAGGATACTTTTTTGGTTCAGTAATGCAGGATTTTCTGATATGTGGGGGCATGGGTATGTGAGCTTGCTCACTAAGGTTCTTAAATTCCATCTGTACGTCCGTCCATCACACATATTTTCATCGCATTTTTCTCTGCAACCCCACATGACAGCCACTTGATATTTGAAATTATGCTTCAGTATGGGTCCTATACTGCGCTTCCCCTTTTCGGTCATATCGAATCGTCACTTCCTGTTTACTGATTTATGACTTTTTTACTGTCATTTCAAAATTGTGACTTTTTCTTTGCATTTTACTCAGCAACTGCACATGAAGCCACTTGATATTTGGTATGGTGCTTCAAATTAGGGTCCTATACTGGGCATCCTCTTTTTGACCATATCAAATCACTACTTCCTGTTTACCAGCTTTGTGCCTTTTTACTATTATTTCCCAAAATGTGACTTTTTCGTCGCATTTTTCTCAACAACTGCACATGACAGCTACTTGATATTTGGCATGGAGCTTCAGTATAGGGTACTTTACTGCATCTCCTTCTTTCCTCTATATTGCTGTACTACTTCCTGTTTAGCATCTAGTGATATTTTTTTACTCTCATTTTCAAAGTAGGACTTTTTTGTCTCACTTTTCTCAGCAACCACACAATCCTACCTTTTGATGTCTTGCATGCAGCTGCAGTATTGTTTAGTTTATTGCATCTCCCTGTCTTCCCATGTTGCTGTGCTCCTTCCTGTTTACCGACTTGGTGCATTTTTTACCTAAATTTTCAAAATTTGCCTATTTTGTCATACATTTTACTTTTCTCAGCAATCACATATCACAGCCACGTGATATTTTGCATAGAGCTTCAGTATGGGAAATTTAACAGCGTCTGCTCCTTTCAGCCATATTAAAATACTATATTTCCTGTTTACTAACTTTCCACATTTCTGTCTCTTTGTCCATCCTTCTCACATTATTATACCCCACTCGTTAGAGAGTGGGGTATACTGCATTCACCTTGTCTGTCTGTCCGTCCGTCCATCCGTCCGTTCGTCCGTTCGCCTGAAAATTTATTTCTGTCACAATTTTATCAGCTATTAGCGGAGGGATTGATTTGAAAATTGGTATGCAGCCTCTGTATGATGTGTTTTAAGGAACATCCTGTTTTGAGTCCTATTGGATGTGTACTTCCTGTTTAACAAAGTGTGGACTTATTTAAGAATTGTAGCGAAACATGAATTTTTCGTCACAGTTTTCTCAGCTTCTATAAGTGGGATTGATCTCAAAATTGGTATGCAGCCTCAATATGATTAGTTGTAAGGAACGTCCTATTTTGAGTCGTGTCAGATGTGTACTTCCTGTTTAATGAAATGTGGACTTAGTACGAAATATAGCGAAACATCATTTTTTCGTCACAGTTTTCTCAGCTTCTGTAAGAGGGAATGATTTCAAAATTGGTATGCAGCCTCAATATGGTTAGTTTTATGAAACGTCCTATTTTGAGTCATGTCAGATGTGTTCTTCCTGTTTAACGAAATATGGACTTAGTTACCAAATGAAGTGAAACATTAATTTTTCGTTGCAGTTTTCTCAGCTTCTGTAAGAAGGATTGATTTCAAAATTGGTATGCAGCCTCAATGTGATCAGTTGTAAGGAACGTCCTATTGAGGTGTACTTCTTGTTTTAAGAAATGTGGACTTAGTTACGAAATATAGCGAAACACAATTTTTTTGTCAGTTTTCTCAGCTTTTATAACAGGGATTGATTTCAAAATTGGTATGCAGCCTCTATATGATTAGTTGGTTACTATTCTTGAGGATTATGTCATTGTGCCCATACTTGTATTGTGTCCAAAACCTGTATTGTGTCCACACACACTTAAATTTGCACTTGCCATATTGAGCCAGCATTCAGTGAGTGGGGATATCACTGCATGGTTGCCATTCGGCGACAGATCTTGTTTTCCTCTGTAACTGTGTAAATGCTTGTATTTTGTCCACACTTGTACTGTGTCCACACCTGTGTTGTGTCTACACACACTTAAGTCCAGTTCAAAAAATGGTAACAAACACAATTTCTGCTCCCCAAACTATGTAATCCAATAGGAAAATATTTTGTTTGCTAGATTTATTAATCATTCTTTTCAGCAACTTACAGGCCAAAAAAAAGAAAAGAAAAAACTAGACAAGGCTGTTAGAAATGACAGATATCCCCACACTTTGCAGGTAAAACCCTTACCCTTCAAGTCAAGTCCTGCAATCTAGAGTAATGACTGTCGGAAACGACAGTGATGCCAATACTCAAAAGAGTTGTTAAAGACCTTTGGTACATTTTTGATCAAATTATCAATAGCCACTATTTTTAGCTCACTTGGATATGCCAGGGTGAGCTTTTGCCATCACTTTGTGTCTGTCGTCAGTCTTGAACTTTTTATTCAAAGATCTTCTCCGCCAATTCAACAAAACTTGGTCACAATAGTCCGTGGGTGGTACCCTTCAAAACTTGATGCCTGGCTTGCCCGCACCTCATCCAAGATGGCCACCAGTGGGGAACATAGTTTAACATAGGGACCCTATTGGAAATGCATTCGAAGATCTTCTGTAAAACCTCTAAGCCAATTGGAACCAAACTTGGTGACAATAAACTTGGGGTGGTCCCAATCAAAGTTTGCGATTTTTATGTTTGTACCTCATCCAAATTAGCCACCAGCAGGTAACTTGATTTAACAGAAGGATCCTTTGGGAAATGCATTCAAAGATGTTCTTCTCTGAAAGCGCTGGTTCAATTAGATCCAAACTTGGTCACAATGGTCCTTTGGTTGTCTCCTTCAAACTTTATGCCCAGGATGTTCGCACCTCATCCAAGATGGCCTCTAACGGTAAACATAGTTTAACATAAAGATCTTATGGGAAATACATTCAACGATCTTCTTCTCCAAAACCTCTGAGCCAATAGGAACCAAACTTGGTGACAATGGTCCTAGGGTGGTCCCCGTCAAAGTTTGTTATTTTACCTCATCTAAAATGATCCAAAATGGGTGGTCACCTTTCTCAGTGGAGAACACAGTTTGCAAAAGACCCTACGGGATTTATGCATTCAGAGTCTTCTCAGAAATCAACAATGATCACAATAGTATATGGTTGGCCCTTTTAAAACAGTTGTATAGTTAATTTCCGTAAGCCACCAAGGTGGAAGCCAGTGGCATCATAACATTTGACTAATTGGCTCTGGTATTTTCGGAAGGCAATGGTCAAGTTGAGCGAAACAGGCTCTTTGGAGCCTCTTTTACTAAAAAGAATTTATGGATATATTGTTGCTAGGTAAAATTCCAAAAAATAAGTGGTCTTTGAGACTTTCAGGGAATAATTCCGAAACTGGAATCAAATATTTTGGATTCTAACAAGTAAAAGCGTAAGTAAAGGTTGCTAAAATTCCTAAAGCGTATTGGGCATCTGAACACTATATACACAACAATTCTGCAGCTGCTGGTTTTATATATTGATTTAATTTCATCATCTATTTGAAAACGGTTTGATAGAGAACCAATTCAAAGAGTTTAGATATTAATGAACTCTCAAATTGTGCAGTTATATTAACTTATTACTTTGGCAGCCTATTGTTGATTTCAACCATGAACATTTTGTCCTCAAAAAGACGGACTCCTTTGAGGCTGGACCTAACTGTAGTCGGAATTAACGGGGATGGATCTACCTTGGGATGGAACAACGGGAAAGCTGGTATCCGACACAAATGATATCTATGTCCCAAAGGAAAACAGAAACAAGAGAAAGTAGCAAAACAACATGTTTCTAGACAGCTTGATAAAGACTAAACAAATTGTGAAATGAATATTAATATAAAATGAAAATATAAGTTTTCATTCAATTCGTAAATAAACTAGTGCCTCGAACAGAGATATATAACGCCTGATTGCCCTTTAAAGGGGCACTCAAACTTGAAGAAGCAATGATTTTGGAAAGACACTATTTCCCTTTTGACAAATAATACATTCTGAGTTTGTCCCTGTCTTTTTACTTAAGGAAAGTGAGTGACAAAATGAGCACTAAAATCTGTTTTGTTTAACTGAACAAGTATTATTGCAGCTTTTTATTATGATAAACCGATAAACAAATATAATAATGCGGTATGTGGGTGCCACAGGTTATTGTGTCCTACCTAAATATTTGAAGTCATCAGTGAAAAGTAAACGCGTTGATACATTTTGCCACAAAAATAGATTTATTAATAGTATTTCATATTCTGAAAAATGTAATCTTTATTGTTTGTGGCCATCTTGGAATGCAGAATTTCCTATTTAAGTTTTACTTAAGATAAATCCAGTATATATATTACTATAAAACCTGAGTTTTCCTGGTTCAGTTTCCATGATATGGGATAATTGGTTATTAATCTATTAGAATAAAGTGATTGTAAGTGAAAATATAGGTTAAGCGCATTTAACTATTTTGTTGTAAATTAATTCATTTATCAGATCTTTTATGGGATTTTTTTTNGGGGGGGGGCATTGCATTTGCGTAGACCCAGTTCAAAATCATTTTCTCCCATATTGAGTTATTTTAATTAATTTTATATGTTTAAAATAATACATGTACACCATTGTCAATTCGGGTGGTGGGGACAAGAGGGGTTCTATTAACTGGCTAACTACCTTATAAATCCATACAAGCAGCCAGGAACAAGACAACTAAGCCAAAATTTATGACCAATATCATACATTACTTTTTATTTCCCTTTAAACGTGGTTAGTACAAAGTGCTTGAAAATTAAGCATGACAGAAAACATCAAATGGTCCAAAAACATTTAACTGATATATTTCACCAACAACAGAAAATGACCAAAAGGTCTCTCCCCCTGCCCAATTCTGAGTATGATCTGGGACTAATATGACAGGGATTTGAAACTATTTAACAAACCAGTTTGATCGAGTAAAAAGCGGTGTCCCGGCTACGATTTTCGGCTGTAACTTTTGATTTACTCAACATAGAATTATTCTGAAAATTTTGCCGAAAAGCTGATTTATCGCATATTTACAATATTAAATTTTCATTCACACATTAATGACATTAATCCTAATTAAAAATGGGTAATAAATGCACCATGGGTTGTTTTCTTGTGTAAAGGGGTCATAAATTATCGAGAAACCGTCCAATAAACAAATGACAGTTATCGATGATTAATGAGCGTCAGAACAATAACAAGAGTTGTCAGAAGACAACATAGCTCTCCGGGGATTCCAGTAACCTCAATATTAATGCACAATAAATTTGAAAGTAATAGAAAGCTCTCTTCAAGAGAAAGTCACATATCAAATATAAACACCCAATCACTAAACAACTTAACTCTAGAAGCAAGTTTAAGGTTTTTTAAACATTGCCCTTAGGGCAACGTCAATGTCAAAATGTCTAAAACTATGGTACCATCAGAAAGCTCTCATCACAAGAAAGTCACATACCAAATACTAGTATGTACACAATATCACTAAACAACTTAATTCTAGAAGCACAGTTAAGTTTTTAAAAAATTGCCGTCAGGGCAAGGGCAAGGTCAATATCTCTACAAATATGGTAACATTAGTAAGCTCTCATCAAGAGAACGTCACATACCAAATATGAACACCCTACCCCTAAACAACTTAATTCTAGAAGCAAAATTAAAATGTTTAAACAAATTGACCTCAGGGCAAGGTCAAGGTCAAAATGTCTACAAATATGGCACCACTAGAAAGCTCTCATCATAAGGAAGTTACATACAAAATATAAACATCCTACCACTAAAGGCCTACCTTCTAGAGGCAAGGATAAAGTTTTTTTTTACATTGTCCTCACGGCAAGGTCAAGGTCAAAATGTCTAAAAGTATGGCACCAGAAGAAAGCTCTCATTATAAGAAAGTTACATTCCAAATATGAACACCTACCACTAAAAGCCTTCCTTCTAGAGGCAAGGTTAAAGTGTCTTAAAAAAATGCCCTCAGGGCAAGGTCAAGGTCAGAATGTCTACAAATATGGTACCACTAGAAAGCTCTGATCATAAGGAAGTTACATACAAAATTTTAACATCCTACCACTAAAGGCCTACCTTCTAGAGGATAAAGTTGTTTTTTTTAAATTGCCCTCATGGCAAGGTCAAGGTCAAAATGTCTACAAGTATGGTACCAGAAGAAAGCTCTGAACATAAGGAAGTTACATACCAAATTTGAACACCCTACCACTAAAGGCCTACCTTCTCGAGGCAAGGTTAAAGTTTTTTTTAAAAAATTGCCCTAGTCAAAATGTCTATAAGTATGGTACCAGAAGAAAGCTCTCATCACAACGAAGTTACATACCAAATATGAACACCCTACCACTAAAGGCCTACCTTCTAGATGCAAGGTTTTTAAAAAATGTCTTAAGGTCAAGGTCAAGGTCAAAATGTCTACAAGTATAGTACCAGAAACAAGCTCTCCTCACAAGGAAGTCACATACCAAATATCAACATGCCTAGCTATTCAGGTCTCAATTCCAACATTTGCTGACGCCAACGCCGACGCCGACACCGGGGGTGTGACAATAGATCTCTGGACATTCGTCCCGGCGAGCTAAAAATCAAGAAAATTTGCTAACTTTAACTCACTAGTTAACATGTCAAATTCCATCCTACTATTACGAAAATTTATCAGGATAAAGCTGTTTGTATTGGCTTTATATAGCCATATATATTTTATGCAGGAAAGATTTTTGAGTGTGCTGATAAATTTTGACTGATGTGTCCACGCTCATGCAATTTTTAGAAGTTCAAACACCAAACTTTTCCCTGTGTATTTTACAACTAAAGTTTCAGCTAAATTTAAAGAAAAATACATTATGATTTACATCGAAGTTTCATCTTTTCAAGCATATAAATTTTGTACCATTAAATATTTTTGGGGGAATAGAAGGTGTACTAAAAAAACGTCATGAAATGTAAAATTTCACGGTATGATTTATATAAAAAAAAATATCCAATTTGTCACACGGTACTTTGGAATAAATTTATTTTACAAAATTTATACTATGATTTACAGCAATCTTTTTTCTATAAAATGATGTATTTTGTATTAAAATCGGTAGAAAATGTAGCTGTAAAGTGTACTAAACATGTCCTATGTTTCAACTGAGAAATCGTCAAAAATATGACGATTTACAGAAAAATCTGCCGCGACACCGAAATTGAAAGAAATGTAAATGTTTCAAATCCCTGTTATATTAGTCCAAGGTATGATCTGCCATGTAAATTGTAAAATGTTATAAAAATGTTAGAAAATCAATCCTTTACTATGTCCGTTCAACAGGTAGGTCCATACCTGATCAACTTTTAATATAACTCCCAGGTCAACCTGAACATCACGTGACTGAATGCAAAACTGGGCTTCGGATCAGTGACTAATAGCAAGGATATTTTGATTTGTATACATAAAAATCAACGAAATACACATTCGTCAGAATTCTGAAACGTGGATTTTAATTTTTTTCAAGATCTGAAGCAGTTTTCATGTCTTAATTCTTTTTGTAAGCGTTGTATAAATCAAATGGAGAAAAAAGGCTATACGGACAGGTAAATTATACCAGGTGTGGACAATTGTGGGGAACGTCTCAAAACAACCAAGGCAGATTACTGCAGTCGGCTAAGGACTGCAAGATCTGTGAATTAATCATTTTTAGGAGAACATTATCTGTGCATTGTTCATTGTGGTACGGATACAAAATATTACTACGATGAGTGAGACAATTTACCAAAATGCAAAAGACGACACACCAGCAAGACATGTACAAGAGAAGTTGATACAAGAGCAACAAAAATTGGATCGACAGAAATTCGAAAATTCGACAAAAATTTCGACGTTTTTTGACAGTTTGAAAACTAAATTATTAAAACATTTAGCCCAACAAGAACAAAAATTGCAAGATGAAGCTAATATTTATTACTTGAAAAGAAAAGATATGTTGGATCGTAAAATTCAACAGTGTCGTACAATAACAGAAAGATTAGAGCATGACACGTCTCTTCAACAGGACCAGGTTTCCATGTTACATTTACAGGTTGAACAACTGATGAAAACTGACTCGTGCGAGTCAAAAATGCCTACTGAAGATAACATGATACTTATATGTCCAGAGGAAGCAAACATCAATGCTCTTTTTGATTTAATACCTTGTAATTTAAAATTTTCTGATGGACAAAATGAAGTCGAAATTGGCAATGGACAGGAATCAAAAGAAAGTCAAAATAACGCCTTTCAACATGTAGATACCGATAAGACTCCAAGGTCACCAGTTAATCCAACTGTTCCAAGCGCTACAGATTCAAGTACAATATCCACTACTTCTAAAGGCAACAGAATGAAAAGAATTCCTACCATTGAAATAGCTGAAACCCTGGACGCAGACGGCCCACCAGGATACTTTGAATATGGGGATCATGTAACAGGCTTCAAAAGCTATTTTGCTCAAGACGAAAATAAAACGAAGGCACCTGTTGGTATGTATCAGTCAACTTCAGGGAGATTGTTGCATTCTTCCATTAGCTTTTCATTTGTCAAATCTTTCAGGGGAAGGGGTAACCAATATTGAGACCCATATATGCCCAATAGGCCCTTTTTTCATTAAAAAGAATATCCGACATGTCGGTATGTCATTGAAGGTAGCCTTCATTGGAGAAATAGATAAACATTAAACCACAAGGGTTTTCTCTGAAACTAAATGACCAGCTGGAACCAAACTTACTCACAATGGTCCTCAAGTAGGCTTAAACCCTAAGGAGACATATCTCTTCTGCAATTGCATCGCACTTTGGAACCAAGCTCAGCAGTTGTCTGTAGATGATCCTTTATCAAAAAAAGTCTTATAGGTTTGTATCGCATCCTACACGGCCTGCAGTGGCAAATTATTCCACAGGCTATTTGACCAGCGACGGCAAAATTTTGCCGGCAATATTTCAACATTTATAATGCATGAAATATATAAGAAAGTATTTTCAAACACACAGACTGCAGTCAGCGATATTGTCATGATAAAATGAACTTGAAATGTCATGCGGAAATCGAAATGATCTTGTCAAACATAAAACAAGATTAAAATGTAAACCTGACAATGACTGAAAATTTAAATCACAGGCCTCAACAACATCAGTGAAAGATAAAAGATAATATGAACTGGGGATAGTTGGACTTGGTACCAGCACTACCTGATGATAAGTCAGTTGTACGGTTGAACCGGTTTTGATGTACTCCAACCCCCCTTTCTCATTCCCGTTTCCATTATACTATAATAAACAACACAGTTCTACTAGTAACTACATGAAACCTGTCTTAACAACTAAGAATGAGATGAAACGTAATTTTAGATGATGGAATTTCTATCTAAGGACTTTTGAGGTTTTTTTCCCTTTTAAAACTATTAAAACGTAAATGGGAATAAATGGATATTTTTTAGAAATTAATCTCAATTAATCCCCAAATGAATAAAAGTTGCAAAAGACTGAATACAAAAACAGCAGTTTGAACCAAAGTCGACTGCATATCGGGCAAAACCACTGTTGTATACATTTCACAGGCATCATTCCGTTTATCGAGAAAATTGCACGTGAAGGACTAGGTAATGGCAGTCAAGTATTGCATTGGGTGCGTGATGGATCAGGCAATGCTTCGTGAACGACTTTCTATCGGGGAAAACATTGAAAGTCAATGATTATTTTATTATATTCTATTTATAAGGATAGATTTCTAAAATTTCAATATGTCTGTCAAAATGGTTCAACAATACCTATTAATCCATGCTAAATTCATGGTTGGAAAATGTATAGTTTTCTCAAAAACGTTTAAGGCAGACTCCTCACCCACATTTTCTACGTGAAGATATGGTCAAAAAGGGTGTTATTTCGTCTATTTTATTTACAAAATAGANAAAATAATTCTATATACAATATATCAACATTAAAAACATAAAAACTTATATTTTCCGTCCGTGAAGGATCAGGCAACGAACAATTGAGCTCGTGAAGACTTGACCTTTAAAGAGACTTGGTTGAGTTTAACTCCAGTGAGCAATATTTCAGCTATATCAGAACGAATGCAATTAATCAATTGAAAAAATTTTAGTAAAAGGAGAAAGAACGAAGGTGGGAGGGATAACCGGGGCAACGAGTTTTGATTGCCACTAGAAAAGGGGTGAAATGGGTTGGGACAGGAAATCTAGCCAAAGTGACTCCGCTCTCTTTAGAAAAAATATAGAAGAGGTCTTCATACTGCATGGGGCGTGGCGTGTCTTCGTTACGGCGGGCAAGACATTAGGTTCCATGGAACCTTTACAAATTTTATTACTTAAACTGTTGAAAATATGATTGAAAACAAGAATATATCTCCCAAGACACAGATGTCTCCATCATCCTGCAAATGAAATTGAACTCAATTTTTGCTGCATTTTTTGTCATTGTTATGGTGAATGAGTGTACAAATTTTCATGAAGATCCGACTAACCGTCTCGGAGAAATCAGCTTAAACGCAAAGGCGAACCTGCACTTTGACGGACGGACGTATGAACGAAAGAAAGAATCAGATGGACCCCCTTTAAGGATTAAGAAATATTTCAATTGTTGTTATTATACAGATCAATGTTTTAATTTTATTTAGAAAGATTATTTAAAACATGTAGAAGGAAAGTAATTTAAAAACATGTTCAAATGCTTGTTTTTACTACATTTTGCGGACATAAATGTTCTTCATGCCGTCGGGAAACCATTTCAAATGATAGAAATAGGTTTTTGGTACAGGCATTTCAAAAGAAAA
>MJUU01062607.1:21879-62915 GCA_002080025.1 Modiolus philippinarum
CCTCCCGTTGCGGTAGTGTCCGGTAGCAACTCAACAGCAATTGCCATTTAAAGGTCGTAGTCAGTTAAAAGAAATGATCATCCAAGTATTGTGGGCCGAAAGTTCAATTTTTTCCACAAGGGACTGATAATCGCACTTTATTAGATATTTTCCTTCTCGTCTTGTATCATTTACAGCGGAATTAATAAATGAGATGATTTTTATGCGAACAACATTTTGGGCAACCCAAACACTATTATATCTTATTTTATTTTTAAATCATCGGAGAACTTCAGGGTTATATACTTGCATCAGCAGATCAAATATCAAATTGTCATTGGCTCGGTCAAGTCGATCCTTCACGAATCAAAATTTACGTTGCTTGATCCTTCACGTGCAAGAAAAGAGCTTTTTGGTCCAAATGATCCATGCAAAACCATATAATAGAGATATGACATCATCCTAAAGGTTCTTCTGACAATATGTGTTAATATCTGTGGGAATATCATAACAAATAATGAGAAAAGGATAACTATCGTATCAAAATATGATCAAATGTGGGTATATGTCAATGAAAATTGCATAGAGTAAGGTGCTGTCTTTTTCGTTTTTCAGAATACTGCAAGGTATATTCGTAATTTTTTTACACCAAAATATCCATTGATGACTACCATTTTGACAGTTTTAGTTTTTTGGGTTTCATTTTTGCTTTTAAATAATTGTCTATTAAAAGTTTAAAAATGAATAAAAATCACTGATTTATTCCTTCACGAACCGTTGCCTGATCCATCACGCACCCGATGTAATACTTGACCGCCATTACTTAGTCCTTCACGTGCAATTTTCTCGATAAACGGAATGATGCCTGTGGATTTGGAAGTCTGAACAATTTGAAATATGCAAACATTTTGTGCAACTATGGAAAAGAGATCACGGCTATGAAAGACCGTATACCAAATACGCCTTTCAATGACCGAAAATGATGGTGAGCTGAAGTTTTTGGATAACTCAAAATGTACATAATATATGTGCTACTTCCTTTCTACATATTTCGCCCATTAAAGGACCCTTTTTCAGTGTGTAACACGTGGTCACTTTCCTATATGTTTTCTGAAAATGATTTGAAGATATTATTAAAGTGAAGAAAAAATTATTTACTGATTTTTGTATTTCTTAATTTATATTGAATCGAAACTGTTATATCAATTAAATCTTGGACTACTATTAGATATATTAGTGCCAGATTAAAAGGAGTGAAAAAATATAAATAGCTTTCATTTATTCTCAGATTACAACTTTTTCATGACCGAGGCTAGACAATATGATAAAAACATTACCGGCAAAATAGCAAAAATGCAACTTGTAGGCTATTAAACCGGTGACGGCAGAATAGTCCATGGGCTATTTTGCCGTCGCCGGTCAAAATAGCCTGTTGACTTTTTTGCCGGTACCAGCCAAATTAGCCACGGCTTATGCTTTTTGTAGAAGGATGTTATATTTGAGAGCTTTTATCGGTACCATATTTGTAGACATTTCGACCTTGACCTTTCCCCGAGAGCAATTTTTTTATACGACGGCAAACATTTTTGAGGTCGTATAATGGTATGGTGCTGTCATCGTCGTTGTCGTTGTCGTCTGTAGACTTTTGTTTTTGTTCAATAACTTTAGTTCCAATTGATCCATCCTTATGAAATGTTATCACAATGTTCTTTGTCACAAAAGGAAAGCGTGGATTACTTTTGGTCATTGTGACCCCACCGCTTAAAAAAAGGGCTTGGGTGTTTTCACATATATGGCTGTAGAATCTTTATTATTTATCGGATTTTGATGTGGATTCTTTCAGTGTGCTGCTTAGGAAATTTCTTTTTTTTAAGACTCCTCTCATTGTAAGCTTTCATTAGTATGTCAACGGATTTGGGGTAGCTCTTACCGTCTTCTAGCTATTAGGGGTAAAAGGGGTCAAAATTGCAATTATTAGAAATATGTGAAATCTTTATTTTTCATCAGATTTTGATTGAATTTTTTCTTTGGATTCCTCTCATTGTAAGCTTTCAGTAGTATGCCAACACATTATAGGAGACAGATTTACAAAAGCTTATAGTTTGTTTCTGGATCCTTTTTTGTTTAAAATGTATTGTATCTTTTGATATATTGTCTGTTTCATTAAATAAAATATTGTTTACACTAACACATTTGGTGGAGCTCTTACCGTTTCAGAGCTATAAGGGAAAAAGGTACCAAACTTGCAATTTTTCATTACATTTTGATGGGGTGTTTGTCTTTGGATTCCTCTTGTTGTAAGCTTCAGTAGTGGACCAACACATTTGGTGTAGCTATTACCGTTTCCGAGCTATAAGGTGTCAAAGGGGCCAAAATTGCAATTATAAGAAATATGTGAAAATCTTTTTCATCAGATTTTGATGGGATTTTTTTCTTTGATTCCTCTCATTGTAAGCTTTAAGCAATATGTCAACGGATTTGGCGTAGCTCTCAAGGTTTTCAAGCTATTAGGAGTCAAAGGGGCCAAATTTCAGTAATTCAAAATATGTGAAATCTTTATTTTTCATTGGATTTCAATCTGATTTTTATGCCCCCAGATCAAGGATCGGGGGGGGGGGCATATTGTTTTTGTCCCGTCTGTTTGTCTCTTTGTCTGTTTGTCTGTGCGTCCGAAACTCTAACCTTGGCTATTACTTTTGAACTATGTAAGGTAGAGTTTTCATACTTGGCAAGTGTATAGGTCTAGTCAGGAGGAACATAAATATGCAAAAAAAATTAGGTCAGGTCAAAGGTCAAGGTCACAGAGGTCAAAAAGGGGTGAAATTGGCTGTTTTCACATATTTGCCTGTAGAATCCTTATTATTTATCCTATTGAGACGGTGTTTGTTTTGTTATTGCTAATAAAATTGCGCAACTGCAATATGTCAACAGATTTGAGGTAGCATTTACCGTTGTTGAGAAACAAGAGGCCATGGGGGGGGGGCAAACGGAAAAATGAATTTTTAAATAACCTTGGCTATAACTTTTGAACTATGTAAGGTAGACTTTTCATACTTGGCAAGTGTATAGGTCTAGTCAAGAGGAACATAAATATGCAAAAAAAATAGGTCAGGTCAAAAGGGGTGAAATTGGCTGTTTTCACATATTTGGCTGTAGAATCCTTATTATTTATCCTATTTATCCTATTTGTTTTATGTTATTGCTAATTAAATTGAGCAACTGCAGTATGTCAGCAGATTTGAGGTAGCATTTATCGTTTTTGAGAAACAAGAGACCCAAAGGGGGACAAACGGAAAAAAAAATGAATTTTCAAATTTTTTGTCGCATCTTGATGCAGCATTTTTCTGTAGGTTTCTTATTGCATGTTTAAACAGATACATTTAACAATTAAAACCATTTCAATGAACAAGAGGCCCAAAGTGGCTCCATCTGTTTCAGAATAAAGGGGTTGAATTGGGTGTTTTTGTGGAACTAAATAACTTTTGAACTATGTAAGATAGACTTTTAATACTTGGCAAGTGTATAGGTCTTGTCTAGAGGAACATAAATATGCAAAAAATTAGGTCAAAGGTCAAGGTCACAGAGGTCAAAAAGGGGTAGAATTGAGTATTTCATATAATTTAATGTAGAATCTGGGGGCATATGTAGTGTTTCACAAACACATCTTGTTTTCTTTGAATTTCTCTCTTACGGTATCAATTAAGCAAATAGGCGACAGAAATGTATTTTCAATGCTAAGAAGCTCAAATTGGTATTTTCCAATTGTTTATGCCGTGAAATTACAAAACCAGTCCATTTTAGGTAGCTATTGATGAAAAAAAAATGGATTGGCCTGTTAACCAAATAGGCGGCAGAAATGTATTTTTAGTACTAAGAAGCTCAAATTGGTATTTTTCACGTGTTTATGCCGTGAAATGAAAAATCACAGTCTATGTTAGGTAGCTATTGCAGAAAAAAAAAATTGGGGGGTTGGCCTCTGTTAATAATTAGTTAGAAGGGCTAATTTTTTTCACTAGATTGTGTCCAGTTGATTAATGTATCAAGATCTTTATTGTGTTCATCAAATTACTGTGTACACACTCATTTTAATTTATACTTGTTCAATTTTCAGTGGTCGACATGCTGCGTTTGGCGTAGCCCATTATTAAAAACTTTAACCTTGCTTCTAAAATTCAGTTGCTTAGTGGTATTTGTATGTCACTTTCTAGTTTTGTAGACATTTGACCTTGACCTTACCCTGAGAGCATTTTTTTTCAAAACTTACACTTTTCTTTTAAAAGTTAGTAGTTTATGATAGGATGTTCATATTTGGTATGCTACTTCCTTATAAAAAGAGCTTTCTATTGGTACCATGTTTTTTTTAACATTTTGACCTTGAACTTGCCATTAGGGCAAAAAACTTTGACTGTGATTCTAGAAATTTAGTTGTGTTTCATAATAGTGTGTTTATATTTTGAATGGGATTTTCCTATAATCATGATCATGAGAGCTTTCTGGCAGTACCATTGTGGTAGACATTTTGACCTTGACATTTCCCTGAGGGCAATTAAAAAAAATCGAACACTGCTTAAAGAAAGTATTCTGTTAGTGGCAGGGAGTAATTTGGCATGTGACATCCTTACATCACATTAAAAAAACATTAAAACATCAATATTATAAAAATGTATAATTTTCATAATTATTGTGAATTGAGGTCACTCTAATATCCCCGGCGAGCTATGTTGTCTTCTGTCAACTCTTGTTAATTCATCTTGCCCACAGATAAAGACTTCTACCACTGAATGCAATTTTGACAGATTTTTACAAATTTTGAAGGTTTTTGTTAAAATTCGTTGTGTAGGACCTCCAGAACCAAACTAAACTAACTGCCATTCGGAATGGCAAATGTTTATACAGTCGCAACAAAAATATTTGTTCTCGATGTCCTTCGGGTAGTACCATCTTCCCAAACACTAAAACATAAAAGGCTATCTACAGCCATGTTCGACTGTAAATAAGTCAGAAAGCATACAAGTGTGGCATATATAGTGTTTCTTCACGGGTAGTACACGTACCATGCAGAGACCATCTTACACGATTTTGGACAACATTTGAGCATAATTTAAAAATTACCCAACATACGAACACCATCCACGGCCATGCTTCTTTTGAATTCTTTTTGGCAACAATATCTATTTTAATTCCTTACATTGATAATGGTTGTTTAATATAGTTACACAATTTGGTTTCATAAATAAGTTTATTTTTACATTAGAGGTCCAAACATAGAAAGCAGCCACAGCCTGCTAAGCTCACCTTGTTGCGCAGCATTGTCACATGTTGCACATGTCAGTAGAGGTATGGACTATTATCATTTTTTTTAACAGATTCAGTCATGCATAAGTTGAAGTGTACAGACAGCATCCGAAGCATGCATTGTTGTTGTCATCCCAAATTGCATAATACATACCAATATGGTTGCTAAAGGACATGTCAGTAGAAAGGAATGAACTTTAACCATTCTACCTAACCAAGTCGCTCATGCCTGTAAAATGTAGATCAGAGACGGCGTCCGAAGCATGCATTGTTGTTGTCATCCCAAAATGCATCATACTTACCATTATGGTTGATGTGGGCCATGTCAGTAAGAGGGAATAGACTTTAAAAATTCTACATAACCAAATCGCTCATGCGTAAAACGAAGGTCACAGACAGCATCCAAAGCATGCATTGTTGTTGCCATCCCAAAATGCATCATACATACCAATATGGTTGATGGGCCATGTCAGTAAGCGGGAACGGACTTTAACCATTCTACCTAACCAAGTCGCTCATGCCTTAAATGTAGGTCAGAGACAGCATCCGAAGCATGCATTGTTGTTGTCATCCCAAAGTACATCATACATACCAATATGGTTGATGTGGGCCATGTCAGTAAGCCGGAATGGACTTTAACCATTCTACCTAACCAAGTCGCTCATGCGTAAAATGTTGGTCATAGACAGCATCAGAAGCATGCATTGTTGTTGTCATCCCAAAATGCATCATACATACCAATATGGTTGACGTGGGCCATATTAGTAAGCAGGAATGGATTTTAACCATTCTACCTAACCAAGTGGCTCATGCGTAAAATATAGGTCAGAGACAGCATCAGAAGCATGCATTATTGTTGTCATCCTAAAATGCATCATACATACCAATATGGTTGATGTGGGTCATGTCAGTTAGCGGGAATGGACTTAAACCATTCTACCTAACCAAGTCGCTCATGCGTAAAATGTAGGTCAGACAGCATCCGAAGCATGCATTGTTGTTGTCATCCCAAAATGCATCAGGCATACCAATATGGTTGATGTGGGACATGTCAGTAAGCAGGAATGGACCTTAATCATTCTTCCTTACCGGACGCGGACACGGACGCCGACGCGGACGCTAGGGGTATCACATAAGCCCCCCTCACTTCGTGAGATGAGCTCAAAAAGATGGGGACAGGGGAGAAATCTTTGATTGGCTAAATTTCATTTATAACTAATGGGAAATTATAAAAAGAATCCACAACGTTCTCAAACCTTCAAGTCAGAGTCCAAGCAAACTTTCAGGATATGTTTTTCACATAATACTTATCATTTCGATTTTACATATTTTAGAGGTTCATCGAACCAAAAATAGCCAATTTGTAATAACAATTTCTTCAAAACTGTAATTCGTATTGCAACTTAACTGGCAGCCCGATTTCGTGTGCACCTTGTGCCTAAAGTTTTTAATGTACAGACTTTAGAGGTTCATCAAGCCTAAATTTTGCAACTTTTCCAAAACTGTAGCTCACATTCCAACCAAACTTGCAGGTTATGTTGTTGATCCGATTAAGTTGTGCACCTTGCACCTGAACTTTTGATCATCCACCCGAGTCCAAAATAGCTCATTTGTTAATTTGGTATGTTATTTTTTTTTATTTTTTTTATTTTATAAAAGGACAATCTTTAATCCACCAACTCCTTCAAAATGCAAGTCGTATTATAGCCACACTTTCAAAATATTCTAGTTGTGTATTTGATACTAATATGAAATTAATTTTAGAATTCCTTTCAGTGAAAACAGGGATTTTCAACATCTTATTTGCAAAAATCTTGAATTCAATTTCGGCAAATCTGCTGAAACTGTCTCAAGACCTCCAGGCTTATAATAATTATGATATTTTCTTTCTTTCCTTTTTTTGAGGGACAGAGTACTCATTGAGTGCAGACACATATTTACTTGTTTATCATTATTTCAGGCATGACTTGGATAGATGGAAGTCGTATTTTAATGGTGGATAGATTCAACCGTAATCTGAAATTAGTCTACGAAGATGGGTCTCCAATAAGCATTACAAAAGTGGAGGAGGCAGAGCCATGGGATGTTGTTTATACGAGTCAGAAGACCACGGGAAAGGATAAAGTAAAGCATTTTTGTGCAATTTCGGTACCAATGTCGAAAACGGTGTTGTATGTTGGAGTTTTGGATGATATCGAAACAAATATTGTAGCCTTGGCCACGATAAATGTGGTCACACATTAGTTTGTGGCATCTGCCCCCCATTCGGCCCTCCAGCTATCCACATTATAAATTCAGAAGGCGCCGTTCTGAAAGAATTTGCTTTAGATGATATGGGTAATCCATTGTTTGAATATCCAAGATCCATAGATGTTACACCAGATGGTGAGATTATTGTCTGTGACTGGAAAAAGAGGCGTCTCTTGTTCTTGAGAACTGATGGTTTTATCCATGGAGAATACAAAGGTTCGGAGGAGTATACTTTGAAGGAACCTATTGGAACAACCCTGGATGGTCTTGGAAATATACTGGTAGCGGATACTGCAACTCATTCAATTCAAACTATTTCAGTAAAAGATCGCAAATTCGTATCTTATTTAAAACTGAACATTAATATCGACCATCCAAGAGAAATTACGATGACGAGTCCAGGAAATTATCCTAAGATTGCCGCAGTTACTTCTAATTCGGTTGTCGTATTTGATCTGTGGTGCTCTGAACCTCCCTGATTCAACAGATTGATTTGTGGTGCTCTGAACCTTGCCGATGCAACAGATACTTTTTGTTCCTACTGTCTGTGAGTTACAGTCAGGTTATTGAGATACAAGAAATACATTTTCACAGCAAAATCATGAAATGTGTATAGTTGTCTACATGTTGTTTTGAGATTTGTGTACTTTACCCAGTTTCACAAATTTCTTTTACCGTACTTGATTGTGAAGAACAAAGTCCGGAAACTTTTTACTCCTCGCCCACGAATGTGGTTCAGCGACATAAAGTTTACCCATTTCCGTTAGGGTATTAAGTAATGTCTTGAGGTCCATATATTGGTAACATGTCTTAGTATTTTAGTATAGTCAGTGCCACTATCGACCAAGTGCGAATCGATGAGATCATTATTATAGACTAAATAATAGATGCGATCCCGATTAAGAAATTATTACTATAATAAAATCCATAATGTTTATTACAGTAATAATGATTTTGTCAACTACCGCATGTATTGCTTGACTATGGTAATGAACTCGTCGATTCGCACTTGGCCGATAGTAAGTACTACAAGACATGACACACATTTTGCAGTAGAATGATTTTTTTTTCATTAGGGCCCCGCATCGAGATGCGGTCGCCCTATAGTTTTCACTTTGTCCGTCTGTCTGTCTGTCTGTCCGTCAACAATTTTTTTCCGTCACAGATTTCTTGGCTTGTATATGTGGGAATGATTTGAAATTTGGTCTGAAGCTTGAAAATGATTAGTTGTTTTGTGTAATCAATTTTCAAGTTTGTCGGGCGCCCACTTCCTGTTTGTCGATACTTTGAATTTTTACTAATAACCAAATTTTCGTCACAGATTTCTTGGCTTCAACTGGAGGGAATGATTTGAAATTTGGTCTGAAGCTTGGAAATGATGAATTATATTGTGTAAGCAATTTTCAAGTTTGTCGGATATCCACTTCCTGTTTACTGATACTTTGATTTTTGACTAAAAACCAAATTTTTCGTCAAAGATTTCTTGGTTTCTACTAAAGGGAATGATTTGAAATTTGGTCTGAAGCTTTGAAATGATGAGTTGTATTGTGTTAGTAATTTTCAAGTTTGTCGGACATCCACTTCCTGTTTACCGATACTTTGATTTTTTACTATAAACCAAATTTTCCGTCAAAGATGTCTTGGCTTCTACTGATGGGAATGATTTGAAATTTGGTCTGAAGCTTAGAAATGATGAGTTGTATTGTGTAAGCAATTTTCAAATTTGTCGAACATCCACTTCCTGTTTGCCGATACTTTGACTTTTTGAAATGACATGTTTTGGTAAAACTTCAAGAAATCACTGTATCCAGCAAATTACTGTATCAACACATTTGTGTGTCAAACAGAATGTGAATCCACACTTACCTCAATTTTACTTTTGCCCGGAGATTCAGGATCGAAATTGCGGGGTCCTTCCGACAACGCCAGTTTCGACATGCTCTAGTTTGTTTTTTTTTCGCATAGATCTATTTCTCATTGTTTTATCGAATTGATCAAGTACCAAAAACTATGGACAGTTAAATACCATTGACTTCTATTTTACAGCTGGAGAAACTTTTTGTGTTACAACTAAATATTGTATTAATATCACAATGGTGTTTCATCAAATTAATAGCCGTGATGATTTGTAACTAAATCGCAGAAACTGGATTGCTTTGTCCCATATTTCACGCTTGAGAAACTTCTATTAAATTTTTGTGTTTAGGTAGATTCCTCAACAACTTCACCCTATAAGTTCCTATAACATATGTTTCATCAAATAAGTCACGTTAACGAATACTAAATAAGTCATAGAAATACTAGTAGTAATGTTTTAGAAAGCTTTACCTGTATTTTATGATTCAATGACGCAAGTTTACTAGGGCCTCGCCACAAAATGTTCAGGACGCCCTATAGTAATCAGCCCGTCCGTCCGTCCGTTTGACCGTCCAAAACAACCGTTACCGGGCTATAACTGTTTTCTTTTGAGATAGGCTTTTGATATTTGGCAGATAGATCATCTCAAGGCTACGTGTCGCGTATCATGGTTACTGACCCTTGACCTTTGACCTCGCGGTCAAATTCATGCTTTTTCAATGTGAAAGTCGTGTCCGGTCTATAACTTTTCTCTGGATTGAGATAGGCTTTTGACATTTTACATGTGGATAGATCACTTCAAGGTAATTTGTTGCGTACCATGGTTTATGACCCTTTACCTTTGACCTCAGGGTCACATTCATGCATTTTCAATGATAATGTCGTGTCCGAAATTTTAGCTTTTCCCTCTTTTGAGATAGGTTGGCTTTTGATATTTTGCATGTGGATAAATCACCTTAAGGCGACGTGTCGCGTACCATGTTTGGTGACCCTTGGCCTTGACCTTTGACCTCAGGGTTACATTCATGCTTTTTCAACGATAATGTCTTGTCCGGACTCCACATTTTTCTCTCCTTTGAGATAGGCTTTTGATATTTGACATATTGATAGATCATCTCAGGGTGACGAGTTGTGTTCCATTGTTGATGACCCTTGATCTTGGCCTTTGATCTCTGGTTCACATTATTACTTTTTCAATAACAAAGTTGTGTCCGGACTAGAACTTTTCTGTCATTATAGGTAAGATATTTGGCATGTGGATAGATTACTTCGAGGTGAAGTATCGCGTACCATGTTTGGTGACCCTTGATCTTTGACCTCTATGTCACATTCTTGCAGCGGGCTCACAGAGAATGATGTCTAGTTTTGATTAAGTCTGTAACTCGTTTATTGGTGACGTTCTAGTTTCCATTACAATCAACTCCGATAGTACTTTTGGCAGCTTCAGGTATGGTATGTGATGACGAACAAAAATATTTTTACTTAGTTTATCAATTACAGGTGGCACATCCATGTCTAAAAGCCAATCTAATTGTGAACTTGAACGTATTTTTTTCAGATTATCGGAGAGAAAATGATGTCATGCGAAAACATTTACAAATTTTGCATTTTGAGTCAAACTGAAGCTCTTTTGTGCCATAATATATGTTTATTCATGGCCTTTTCCATATCAACAGGGATATCATCCCGAGACTCCCACATCAACCCTAGGCGTCAGCCGACGGATGATAACTGTGCTGATATATGGAAAATGTCATGTCTTAATCTGTTTATTATTTACTTCCATCATCCCCGGACTGATTTTGCCATATATGATATGGATATTTCAGAACGCACGGCAGGCTGATATGGCCATATTAGACTGGGCATGTTGATGTTGACTTTTAACTTCCGGCTATGCAAAACAAAACATATCTGTGATTTTTAAATACGACTGCAAAATTAATGCGGTGATATTGTAGTATGTTGCGGTCGTCTGAGCACAACCCTATTTGTGTTCTGGTTGACGGATCATTATGAAATTTCGACAAAATGCTTCTTCATACAATAGAAAGACCGTAAAGAAATTTTGGATTTGTGGCCTATCCTTTTCAGATATAGGGATGTATCTATATGTCTCTGTTTTTTTAGACAATTGACCAATGAGTTAAAATTGAATATTTTCATATTTTATTTTGAACAAGTAACATCTTCCCCGAGGAGAAATGTGACCCGATATTCGCGAATTTCAAGTTTGATTTTCTTTTTAATTACCCATTTTTATAGCATATCTGGCTTACGGTTTCTTATCCTGGAGATCGTAAATCAGTGATGTAGTGACAGTCGGTAGTGTATTTTATTATTTAATTTAATAGTAATATTATGTCTTATTAATGTTATCTGTTATTTAATTATATTCATTTTAGTATATATTATATTAGTCTATGTAAACACCAGCGAATCTAGCCTGCAATAAAAAGGAATCCAGGCTGTTTTGTCTTTTTATACTCCCGTCTAATTATGATGGACGTATTATGTTATACCCAATGTCCACCCGTCCGTTTTGATACGTCTCGCTCTAACTCCATGTTGACAACACTCGATCAAAATACCACGGAACTTTTCGAATATTTCTTTATTCAAACAAACCGTTACTTTATGTTAACTTTGATGATTTTAATGGTTAATTCTTAATCTTGACAGCGAAGGATCCTTCCACGAAAATACTTTTGGCATTTATCTGTTAAACAACGAAGAGCTATTGGGTGTAATACACATATAAGTAATTTTTTGATCAACATAACTTCATAAGACTTAGAACTTACTTTGGCAAACTATTTTGCGCGTATTAAACACAGACGAGACAAAATGTAAACATACTCTGGAAACGGCACGTGGGAAACGGACACTAAATGATCGTGGCACCGGATTTTATAGGATGCTTATGCAGTACAAAGCCCATACAGAGTGGTTTATTTATAAATGTTCATAAAAATTCGACAAACGAATGCAAATTTATAAACAATTTGAACAACAGAAAGGATATTTACGCAATATTGTTATAACTTCTATTTAACACGTTATATTTAATGTACGTAGTAAGCTTTATGGTAGTGGTTTATACTTGAATAAGGTAAGAATCCTAATCAAAACCGCGCTTCCAAATTTCAGCATAAATGATCAGTGGTTCTGCAATCCCTTAATTTTATTACTCAAAACAACCTTTTCTATGACAAGATCTGTGTTTAGGAAATATGATTTACGGAATAATTTGAGTATAATATTTTTTTTTACACAGGAAACCTACATTTTTGGTAGAGTTTTTCTATTTTTTTTTTAAAACTTTACTTCAATCTTAGACATTTGTTTAGAATCAAAAGGAAACTTTCATCTTCTTTTTGTTGGGAAGACAGCTGCCAAATAAGATCGATGCTTCAATCAAGTCCTTGCGAAAGGCGTTTTGTTTCACGTCAAACCATTTTGTGTGTTCAAAGTGAGCAAAAATAGAAGTTTAATCAGAACTTGCATTGGGAGTTAAGTCCCAAAAATTGTCAAAAAATTCCAATTTGATATATAAATAGCAGGGCTCTCATACTTTGAATCCTATATTTAGATTGTAAATTGTACACATGATTGTCAAACTTCATTAACACTAACGATGGTAATCTTGCGTTTCTGGTAACAAAACACTATGTCTGAATTTTCGTTGTTTTTTTGTCTCGCCCGCGACGAAAGTCGCGGAAAGCGAGACATAGGCGTGCAAAGTATGACGGCGACGGCAACGGCGGCGTAAACTCAAGTTTTTATATAGAAGCCTCTGATGTAGGAACTTTATATTTGGTTCATATGTAGCTTACGGCGAACCCTATCTGTCGGACCCAAAATTATCTGACCTTGACCTATATTTCGCGGTCCAGTGACTAGGTTAAGTTTTTTTGCTTAAGTCCATTTCTCAATAACTACAAGCTAGAAGTCAATGATATTTGGTATATAGCTTGGTCTTGGTTAGTACATGTCAGTCTGCCATATGGCTNNTTTCACGGTCCAGTGACCAGGTTAAGTTTTTTTGCTTAAGTCTGTTTCTCAATAACTACAAGCCATAGGTCAATGATGTTTGGTATATAGCTTGGTCTTGGTTAGTACATGTCAGTCTGACATATGGATTTTGACATTGACCTCAATTTCACGGTCCAGTGACCAGGTTAAGTTTTTTTGCTTAAGTCTGTTTCTCAATAACTACAAGCCATAGGTCAATGATATTTGTTATATAGCTTGATCTTGGTTAGTACATGTCAGTCTGCCATATGGCTTTTGACCTTGACCTCAATTTCATGGTCCAGTGACCAGGTTAAGATTTTTTGCTTAAGTCTGTTTCGCAATAACTACAAGCCATAGGTTAATGATATTTGGTATATAGCTTGGTCTTGGTTAGTACATGTCAGTCTGCTATATGGCTTTTGACCTTGACCTCAATTTCACGGTCCAGTGACCAGGTTAAGTTTTTTTGCTTAAGTCTGTTTCTCAATAACTACAAGCCATAGGTCAATGATATTTNTATATAGCTTGGTCTTGGTTAGTACATGTCAGTCTGCCATATGGCTTTTGACCTTGACCTCAATTTCATGGTCTAGTGAACAAAGTTGAGTGTTTCTGATTATAGTAGTTTCTTAATTACTGTAAGTGGAATGGTAATAATATGTGGCTTGTAGGTTGCTCTTCAGTAGTACATGACTGTTTTAGCGACAAGCAGGGACGGGCGAGACATCTATTAGGGTCCACTCTTGTTTTCTGTATAAGTCGGTCAATTTAACATGGAAAGAATTCGTTGAACGAACCCAATTTGTGATAGAGGGACATTTGGCTTATGATTTAACTTAAGTGGTGACAATGTGTTGTGATGCCTTTGGAGCAGACTTGTCCTAGACCCAAAGATTAAGGAGCATCGGTCAATGACGGAAGGCTTAAGGTCACAAAGCTGAAACATGAAGTCTAAGATTGCGCGCAACATTTTCCCTTAGATATGGAATTTATGGTCTAATGAATATTTTTTTTACCTTTATCTATGTATATCGAAATTTGTCTCATGCACTTACAATATAAAATATTTAGAATGATAAGTAACGTTTAAGGGACTTGAACACCGAGGGAAACATCGCAATCGACTGTGTTATCCTTTCAAAAACAGTGGTCATGTTCTATTGTTTTAAATAACACTGGATTTCAGACTGTACTTGGATGAATGCACCAATACACAGAGCATTTTCCATTATGATAAATGAAATAGGAAAGATTCATATCCTTAAGCACAATGGTCAATTGTAAATCCTATTCAATGCATTCGTGACGATGTAAAATTAACACTCAAAAGGATTCTCTGTAGAGCTTTTAATGCAATCCTTGTCAATGACTGACATAGATATATAAATGGCATTTCCAGAAGGGTACAATGTAGAACTATTTTCCAAGCTTGCAGCCATTTTGGATTGGATGCATAGCTGCCAGACAAAAATGTCGACAAGGGCCACTCAAGAACTGTTGTGATTGGTTCCAATTGGATTCAGAGCGCCAAATTATTTTAATTTGGTAAAATTTAAAACATGCTTCCCACTAGTAGCCATCTTGGATGAAAGACATGTATGGACTTGCCAGATACCTTTTTCGGAAGGGACTATCTGAGGACCATTTTGACAAAGTGTGGTTCTAATTGGACTAAAAATTTCAGAGAAGAATGAATTTTTTAATGTGTTTACGTAAGATCTAATGTTTTACTATGTTCCCTGCTGACAGCTATCTTTGATAAAGTACGGTCCTGCTGAATACATACATGTACCTCTTTGGAAGAGACTACTTAATTTACAATGTAAGTATATGGAGTAAATGCACATGAGACAAAGTTTCTACAAATACATGATTAAATCATGCAATGGAACTACGCTTTTATTGTTGTTATTCACCTTGAAATCGCCACACGAGGCATTCAACAATGAATGGCAAAATGCTCTTACAAGAGCTGCCATCTGTTGGCCGACAAAAAAGACTCATAGAAGACAAGCACAACACAAATACAACCACAGGGCACTCATCGCGTCAATTGCAAGACATGCGCCGACAAGGTACATGGAGGGACGGACAGACAGACAGTCGGACGGTCAGGGTGATTCCTATATACCCCCAAACTTTGTTTGCGGTGGTATAAAAAGCTTGATGGTTTCAGAGAAAGATCTTTTGAATGCATTTCCTCTAGGGTTCTATGTTAAACTATGTTCCCCGCTGGAGGCCATTTGGATGAGATGTCATCATAAAAATTGCAAACTTTAAAGGGGACCATCTTTTTTATTGTTACCAAATTTGATTCCAATATATTCAGTGATTTTACAGACCTTTCAAATGGCCATATGGAGTCTAAATTCACAGTAACTTAGTTATTTTTGTGTACAATGTGTTTCCCATAGGATTCCCATGTTGAATTCAGTTTTCCTTTGGCAGTAATCTTAGATGAGGTGTGTACATAAAAGTGACAAAGTTTGAAGGGGACAACAAAAGGACTTTTGTGACAAAGAATTGGATCTGTTGTTTCAGATGAGAAGTTCTTTGAATAGGACCATATGCTAAACTATGTTCCTCGCTGACCGACATTTCGGATGAGGTACTATCATAAAAAAAAACAAACTATGAAGGGAACCACCTGGAAACTATTTCGACCAAGTTTGTTTCCGATTGGCATAGCAGTTTCAGTTGAGAATATCTTTGAATGCATTTCCCATAGGCATCTATGTTAGACTTTTCCCTGCCGGTAGCCATCTTTGATGAGAAAAAGACTTGAAAAATCACAAACTTTGACGCTTACCACTCATGAACTATTGTGACCAAGTCTGGTTCCCATTCCCTCAATGGTTTCGGAGGAGAAGATCTATACATGCATTTCTCATAGGGTGCTGTATAGACTGTGTTCTCCTTTGTCAGCCATCTTGAATAAAGGACCATCCTAGCTATTGTGACCAAGTTTCAGTTAACTCAATGATTTCAGAGAAGATCTTTGGATGCACTACTTTGAAATAGCATCCTATGCTAAAATTACGTTCCATCTTGGATCAGGTACCAACAAGCTGGACACAATTTTTAAAAGAGGCCACTAAAGGAGTATTTTGACAAAGATTAGTTCCAACTGGTCCAGTGATTCGGAAATTTTTTAATGAAAAGTTGAAGACGGACAACAAGTAATGGCAAATGCTCAACCTGGCATAGCCATGGGAGAGCTAAAAAGCATTTTATCTGTTAACCCCTGCAATCAGCCAGTGAGTACGTAATCAAAGAAACAAACAGGCACATAAGTTATGTGAAAGTAACTTATGACGTCACAAACCTGTGGTCATCCTTAACTGCTATCAGCAACGGCATGATCCAGACGAATACCAATATGTATGGAGTGTTTTCTCTTTCCTGATAAACAACATTATCCTCTTTAAACTTCAAACTTCAAACTCAAAAGGTCGGGAATACTGATCATTATAATTTCATTTGTCTTGAGTGATATTGCTTGGCTTTAGCTACCATGCGCTCCGAATGCATCATCGTGACTGAAGAAGTTTCGTTCCTAAATCATGTAATGATGCATTACATGATACCCAGCCACGTTTCACAAAATTTCTAAGTTAAAAGGGGGAAAATTCCAGTCTCCAGAACTATATGTACTGCTGAACCCAGAATTATACTTGGCCATGTGTTTTGTGGTAAACAATTTACATACCAAGTTTGAACACAGCATGTTATTTCATCCACAAGTTATGAGTACGCAACCCAAAAATTCACAAAATTTCAAAGTTTCAAAGGGCATAAATCAAGAACCCCGTAGACCTCTTAACCCAAAATCGAACTTGACCTGAGTTTTGTGGTAAACAAGTTACATACCAAGTTCGAAGACCTTGCGTTATTTCATTCACAATTTATCAGTCGGAAACCCTAAAATTCACAAAATTTCAGAGTTTCAAAGGGCATAACTCCAGAACCCCTTAGACCTCTGAACCCAAAATCGAACTTGACCTGAGATTTGTGCTATACAACTTGCATACCAAATTTGAAGACCTTGTGTTATTTCGTTCACAAGTTATCAGTCGGATCGAACCCTTCGGGAGACGGACGGACGGACAGACAGACGGACGGACGGATACACGACGGATGGTATCATATAATATCTCGCCATTTCGTGTGACAGGGTTTAAAAATCAATACTTCTCTAGGGTCTCCAACATAAAACAAAATATTCACGATGTACTCTTTCATGAATAATAAAAAAAAAAACCAAACACCCCCTCCCCCCCAAAAAAAACAAAACAAAAAAAAACATATAAGAAACAAGTAACAACAAACGCCGTTTCGTCTTACTGAAGAAAAAAAACTTAAGTCTGTTAGTGTCCTGTGCCATAAAGAACTGAAAGTAATCCGGTGCCAAAATTACTTACTTCATAGTCATTTTCCATCTTGTAAACAAAATACCACCTATACTGTCATTTAATAATTTGTTTAATGCAAACGGGTGTGCATATCAAAATTGAATAATACTTTTCACGAACAAACAAGAAATTATTCTTTTATATGCGGATTTATTGTAGAAAATCAAAATAAATGATAGCAAAATCAATAGGTCTCATCGCAAATCGTCTTACTTAAGTCAACATGACGCTATATTCTAATTTCATTTAAACAACAACAAGGGGTGAATGTCTAACAATTCCGTGATACATTTAGATTGATACAACTACCTCTCCTTTTTAACAGTTTTTACATTTTTTGCATAGTTTTCTATGGCATTTAAAAAAAAACCTGAAAATGTCCGTTCTGCGATCAAAAAGATTCCTTTCCATCCGAAAGAATCCGTTATGGCTATGCATCGTGAGTTATCACTTGTGCGATTGGCTAACAATACACAACTTAATCACTAAATACATTTCATTCTAACGAAATCAGTGTACTTGTCACAGTAAACAATGACCAAGTAATATAATATGAACAGTGTATATGAACTATGTTCAGAGTTGACTACCGGAACTGTTTCATTGCCGAAACCGAGGAGCGAACCAAATGATTTTTGAAAAGGCCTTTAGAGATATCAAGAACCCCTTTAAAGCTTAAAGATGGTAACGGCGGGGGTATCATGCAACTTGGTACAGCCGTTTATTGTCGATATTCTCAGTACTTAACAAATTAAGTTTGTTTCCAAGAAAGGAGCGGGTTGAACTCTAGAATCCTCATCTCTATCCGCTATAATTAATGCTTGAGTGACACACGATGATACAAATGCAATCTTTTAAAATGATATGTATACTTGGCGAAAAGCGTTAGGAAACTGGCGTTATTCTTAGTGAAAAAAATAATACCCCGATAAAATTTGAGAACGAACCACGGACTTTTTACCTCCATTCTCTTGTTGCAAGGGGTTGCTATGACAACATTTCTACAGCTAGGTTGTGAAATATATAGTAATGTCAAACGTGGTAATAGGTCAGTAGGTAGATCATTGATAGTACTAAATAGTTCACTAGGTAGTTTTACTCGGACCTACATTTCATACTTGAATGCCTCTGGTTAAGTTTTGCGTTAAAAGGAAAAATGAAAGGATATGGAGTGAATGTACATGTGTCAAAAAGTCCATTTCTCAACAATTACACATCTTAGGACAATGATGTTTCATCAAATTAATTGCATTGATGATTATTACCCAAATCATTAACAATTCGATGGCTTTGAGCTACATTTTACGCTTTAGTGACTTTGGTTAAATTTTGCGTTACAGTCAATTTCTCAACAACGACACATCATTTAAGACAATGATGTTTCGTCAAATTAATTGCTTTGTTGAGTACTACCAAAATCATTGACAATTGGGTGGCGTATTGGCCTACATTTTACGCTTCAGTGACTTCAGTTAAGATTTACATTGAAGCCCGTTTCTCAAGTACATTATAGGAAAATGTCTCATCAAAGTAACTGCCTTGATTAGAACTACCCAAAATCATTGGCCCTTAAGTGGCGTTGATCTACATTTTACGCTTCACCGACTTTGGTTAAGTTTTGCGTTTGTCTGTTTCTCAACTACTATATTGTATTGTAACATCATTTATATTTCACTGTAACATTCATGTAGAGGAGAACTAACATAAAAAATGTAAAAAAACTGAAGAGGAGCAAGTGCAGACATCGAATTCGGTGCATTTATTTCCCGAAATCCCGGGCATATGTTATTGAAGTCCTGAATTCCCGAGCTTAAATACTTCTAAACTATGTAATTCGTGTACTCAATATATAGTTATTCAAATATAAAGCATATCAAAAATATATTTAAACTATTAATGGTATACAAAGGTATATACATAGAGACAGGTATATCTTGAAAAGCAAATTCAACCTAACTTTACTGACAGGAATAATGTATGGAAAGTCCTTTACAAAGATTGCTCGGTTTCTTTCGATCCGACTAGAAACATGGTGGCCATCACAGAATCTTTGAGAATTTTCATCAACTCCTCTGCAACCACAGAAGCAAATTCATTCAAACTTTTCATGGTTGTATGGAAAGGGACTATCCTAAGAATGCTATTTTTTTTTCTTATTTGACACGACAGAATTTGACTCTATAGGAAAGACGTCATTTTCATCAACCGCTCTTAAATTACTGGAGCAAATTCAACCAAACATTACAGGAATGATGTATATAGAATGTCCTTTACAAAGATTGCTCATTTGATTTCGATCCACCAAAAACATGGTCGCCAGCACAGAACTTAATTTAACAATGGAACCTGTGGAAATCACCGATCAGAAGCAAATTCAACCAAACATGACAGAAATGTTGTATGGTAGGACTTTCTCAATAATTGTTATTATGTTCCGATCCGACAAAAAACATGACCGCCAGCACGGATCTTAGTTTAACATTTGACACTATAGGAAAACATCTAATTTTAATACATTATGTGCTCTCAAGCTATGGAAGCAGGTTTAATTGAAGTGTACTGTAAAGACCTTGGGAAGGTCCTTTACAGGATCGCTCATTTTGTTCCGATCTGACAAAAACATGGCCGTCAGCGCAGAACATAGAAAAACTGCTATTAAACATTTTGTCAGGTGAGCGATACGTGCATCTAGTTTAAAAATTCTTTTCAGGTGCCAATCTGTTCCATTGGTATTCAGACATTCGGATAAAAGGTTTTCATTTGTTATAAAATAGTACTTGTGAAGAACTAAATACCGAAGTTACTGTAAATTTTATTTTCTGCATAAAGCCATATGAATCACGAGTGTGTCAATAGTTATGCTATTAACTTCATCTTTCCCTTTTTGGACCCCGATATTGGAAATAAAATATAGCATGCCTTGCAAGTCAATTAATCGAGCTCAAGCTACCGCATGATCGGAGATGCGAGTGGATTATCGCTTTGCCAAAGTAAGTTCTTCCGGAGCATGGTGCTTTTTTACAACTAATTATCATTTGTTGGTTCGTCCAGAGACACCATTGTCCACATTGCTTTTCATTTATTGCGTGAATACCCCATAAGGGTGAAATTTAAATTCATTATCTTCACAAGTAAATGTAACTTTTTCGAGCAGTATCATATTTTTCATGTATTTAGGAAAGAAAATCCTTACAACGAACATGTTATTTTGTTCGTGGCTCGCATTCTTTTAAATAGTTACAAAGACAGTACGAATGGATATGGACTTCAACGTAGGCACACGTATTATTGATGGACTAAAACAAGTCTGTTCTGTTGACCGGGGAATTTTCCTATAAAACATAGAAGAGAATGGTTAGTGGAAAGACGTCGACTTTTTCCTCTTCATGAAGAATATATATATATATATATATATATGTATACACAAGTGTTTCTGTATTTTGTTTTATTGTAGTAAATACAAAGCTATAAATTGATCACTTTCTGTATCATATAGATCAAATAAATCTTAGGCCATAACCCCGATCTCATTATTACAATCTGTCTACATTGTAAACTCGTCTGGCTAAGTATGCATTTAGTTAACAAGGTAGGAGAAAGGTTTACTGGGTCATGATGTGCATTGGTGACCCCCATTCCGGGTTTGTACGACCCCCGGATCGGAATATCACACTGGATAACTTATCCCCGGTAAGCGACATGATTTATTTTGTTTCTTCACATATATATATAATAGTTGTATACAACTTGTAATTTATTAACATTCAAACATTTTTTACTTTTTCTTCAGTTGAGTACGTACTCCGTCTCCCCTTTTCAAGCTCGCCTGGCTATATCCACGGGAAGTTTTTGCTTCCAGTTGGTGTTCGTCTTTCATTTTTCATTCAAAGATCTCATGTGATCAAACCAATTGGAACAAAGCTTGATCACAAAAGTACTTTGGTTGTCCCTTACTTTTATTTTTTTTGTTTTTAGTGTTCTTGCTATTTCGAAGGTGGCTGCCGGTGGGAACAAAGTTTAACATTAGACCCTAAGGGAAATGCAGTTATCTCCTCTGAAATTGTGTCAAGATAGATGTTGGGCTGTCCCTTGTATTGATATTAGTAGTTTTATTTCCATAAAATACAAAGAGGACTTAACTCGAACAAACTTGTGAAGTCCTCGCCTTTTATACCGAGGGTATTTACCAACCCAAATAGCCGGAAATCCGATATTAATTGAAAACTTTCGATATCTAAATATAAGAAAATTGAGTATTAAACTAAGGAGCATCTCCCTCTTGCATAGCTCTGGATGTCCTTAGGCCATCCTAAATTCTTTGTTTAACGTCAACCTAAGATCTCGAAAGCTGCGAGGGAGGCAGGGATCTCTAAAAAAAACAAGCAAAAATTTCAAACGAAACATTTCCAATTGTCGTTTACAAATTTTAATGCATCAAAATGCTGTAGTTCAGATTTTATATTTTTATTTTAATTTCTTGGCTGACATAAAACATTTTATTCCACTTTATCTTGCAAGTCTTTCATCAGTTACATAACCGACTACTCAATTCGTCACGGATCGCGACCTCAACCCCCAAAATTTTGGACTTTATGAAATTTTTGTTTGTTTTTTATTTTCAAGAATTTTCAAAAACCTACGAGAGTGGGTGACGTTAAACATAGAATTAATTTAGGACGACCTTATCCGAATTTGGCTTTTCTACTTAGATCCTATTGGTGATTTGTTCTCTGTCAGGTATGCATTTCGATTTATGGATTTCCAAATGTTTTGCTTCAGTCTGCACTGAAGAGGCATTATTTGTCGAAATGGCCATATGTGGGAACTTAATTCACAGTGACTTCAGTATTTTGTTATTTATACAATTTTAACAATGGTATCAGAAAACAAATCTGATATCAAAAACAGTCATGGTGCATTACATGATACCCCGCCATGTTTCACAAAATTTCTAAATTAAAAGGTGCATAACTCGAGAACTATGTGTATCGCTAAAACCAAAATTATACCAAGTTTGAAGACAGTATGTTATTTCATTTACAAGTTATGAGTACGAAACCCCAAAATTTGTAAAATTTCAAAGTTTCAAGGGGTATAACTCTAGAACCCCTTAAACCTCTGAACCCAAAATCTAACTTGACCTGAGTTTTGAGTTAAACAAGTTACATGCCAAGTTTGAAGACCTTGTGTTATTTCGATCACAAGTTCTCAGTTGGAAACCCTTAAATTTGCAAAATTTCAAAGTTTCAAAGGGCATAACTCCAGAGCCCTTGGACCTCTGAACCCAAAATCAAACTTGACCTGAATTTTGTGGTAAACAACTTACATACCAAGTTTGAAGACCTTTGTGTTATTTCGTTCACGAGTTTTCAGTCGGAAACCCTAAAATTCGCAAAATTTCAAAGTTTCAAGGGGCATACCTCCAGAACCCCTTGGACCTCTGACCCAAAAATCAAATTCGACGTGAGTTTTGTGGTAAACAACTTGCATACCGAGTTTGAAGACCTTGTGTTATTTCGTTTACGAGTTATCAGTCGGAAACCCTAAAATTCGCAAAATTTCAAGTTTCAAGGGACATAACTCCATAACCCCTTGGACCTCTGCACCCAAAATCGAACTCGACGTGCGTTTTGTGGTAAACAACTTGCATACCAAGTTTGAAGACCTTGTGTTATTTCGTTTATCAGGACGCACGGACGGACGGACACACGACTGAGGTTATCACATAATACCTCGCTACTTCGTGTGGCGGGGTATAAAAAGGGAACTCGTCTTGATGTGATAGTCGATAAATCTCACAAAAAACCTGCTGTAGGAATCTTTTGATACTTTGAATGTTATCATAGACATTTTAGCTCACCTGACCTGAAAGGCCATGTGAGCTTTTGCTATCACTTTTCGTCCATCCGTCGTCAGTCCGTCAACATTTCAAACTATTTCACCTCTGAAACTGCTGGGCCAATTGTAACCAAACTTTGCCAGAATCGTCACTAGAATATAAAGTTACAAAATTGTGTTTAAGAAGTCCGCAGACCAAACAACATGGCTGCTATAACTAAAAATAGAACATAGGGGTAAATTGCTGTTTTTTTACTTATAACTCAAAAATCATTGCTGATATAAAAATATCACAGGGTGAAAATGATTGATCCCGCCCTGCAATTTTAAGAAAATCCAAATACCGTCTTTGAGTTTATATTGCCCCTTTTCCGTAAAATTTTCGATTTTTGTTACATTTTATACGAACGCAAAAGAAATGAGGTCGTATGATGGTATGACACTGTCGTCATTGTCGTCGGCGTCGTTTGTAGACACTCTTATTTTTGGTCAATAACTTAAGTTCAAGTTTACCAACTTTTATGAAATTTTAACACAATGTTCCTTGACACAAAAGAAAGGCTGGGTTAATTTTGAACATTGTGGTCCCTCCCGTTTTTAAAAAGGGGCCAAAAGGGGCAAAATTGGGTGTTTTCACATATTCAGTTGTAGAATTTATACAAATGTCCGGCAGGTTTGCATCTCATCCAAGGTGGCCACCACTAGGGAACTTAGTTTAACATTGATCCCTTTGGGAAATGCATTCAAACATCTTCTACTCTGGAACCAGTTTTACAAGTTTGATTAAAATTGGACATAATAGTCATTGGATGGCATTGTGATTTTTGTGCTCATATACCTCATGTAAGACGGCTGGGAACTTAGTTTAACATGGGAGCCTATAGAAACTACTGTCATTTGAAACCATAGTAAAAATATTCTTGAAGTGAGCTAGCTTTCTTTAAAAGTTATGATCCTTAGCTCACCTACTGTCAATTAGAAAGCCAATCTGGCTGCCATCAAGGATCTTATAGTTTAGCATTGCATCCTTCAGAAAATCATTATAATCAGAAATGGAATTATTGACAGACTCTTCTTTGTGTATTGCACCTCATGGAAAACTATGGCTGTATCTTTGATAACATTCCACGAATAAAACCAGTAACCAGGAGAGCGATACCGGCTTTTGTGAGTCTCTGGTTTTTACACAAGCTATTAAGGCTTTAGATTCAGGTAGCCAAATCAATCTATTGAGGGGAATATTACGGTATTTAACATATTAAAGATAACAGATGAAAAAATAATAAGAGCCTTCCTCTCTAAACCGACAGCTACTCCTAGGGGTCGGGTATCAAATTAAACTTGCAATTAAAAATCATAACATTCACAAAGGTAGCTGGGGCACGAGGCATAATCAATACAAACAGCAACGTGATGGAATTAGGGGGTACACCTCAGCAAAGCGTTAGTGCTAGTAACTTGTACCACTTGCAAATAGATCAACAATAACGCAAAGAGCTTAACTGGCGTAAACTATATCAAATATGACATAGCTCTGAACTTGTAGATCTAGTGTGTGAACTCATATTTAACTATCATACTTTTAGAAAAGATGCTTGTTTGATCGTATTTCATTTATCCTTTATGTTTTCTCGTTGCGACATCGTCTCTATCTCGTCTTGAACCCTTTTATTATTGTTCTTCACCTTGGTTTTCATTATGATAAATTAGAATTATGGATAGAGCAGATTGTTACCCCTCAGAGAACATAGTCAAACATGGTCAATATCGGCTGCGACACGGTTGACAATGCCTTTCCCTAAGTATCAAATTTCGGCAAGACGAGATATATTTTATGTAGTCGAAAAGAAACTATGTATAGATCATAAAAATGTTTTGTTGTACTTGGTTTCATTTCCACATCATGTTAAAGTAACTTTTAGGAAAATGCACCTGCGAATAACCGATATTCTTTTAAGTATTTTATCTGTGTTTAATGAATCTTGTGATACTAGAGGGTAACATTTTATAATGCCCCATTGCTTATAGCTCGACTAACAATAGGACTTGTAGCTTTGAAGTCAAGACGAGATAATGATAGAATTACTATTAGGTATAACGTACGTATAAAATCTTTAAACTACAAACTAAAGGCATCTACGGATAATAATTCTTACTCCCCTTGTGTGCTCTTAAACGTAATTTTTAAAAGTAGCAATTCACTATTTTGTTATCTCACTGTACCCAAAGTTGTCAGGAATTAGCATTACACACAACAATAAACCAGTAATGTGTGTTCTTTCCACTGCTTAAGTTGTCAAATAGCAATTAATTCATAATATGAAAAAGAAAGGAAATGGGGTAAATGTAAAGGAGACAACATCCCATCTCCAGGTTAAAACGACCCAAAACAAAGTATCTAGGGGTCACCGTACGGTCTTCAACACAGTGAGGAACCTAATACCATATAGAAAGCCCTAAATGGCCCCCAAATGGGATATGGATAACCATCGAGTTCGAGTTAGAGTTATGGTTCGAGTTACAGTTCGAGTTAAAAGTTCGAGTTAGAGTTACAGTTCGAGTCAAAGTTCGAGTTACAGTTCGAGTTAAAAGTCGATTTATATTTAACTCGAATTGTTGTATTTTTTAGTATCATATATCGAGTTCCGTTTCGAGTTAGCGTTAAGATTCGAGTTAGAGTTCGAGTTAAGATTGATTTCAACGGTTTTTTCTTGTGTTATTCCTGAGGTAATGACTAATGACTAAAAAATAGATTAGTATTGTGAGCATGTTTTCTCAAAAAGACCGAAATGATAGTCGAGATGCATTTGACAATTTATAATTTTCTGGAACCCCCTTTTCTGTGTTATGATCTACATCAATTTTGCACTTCTACTATGCGCTCTTAAATGAAAACATAGTTCGATCTATAGTTTAAGTACCGGAAGTCTGTAGGGTATGCAATTTTTGTTCTAAAAAGGTCGAATTAAAACAATAACAGAGACAGCCCAGCCCGAGATTCTGTTTCAATTTAAATCTACATCGACTCTCAAGAACCGTTCATTCCAAACAACATGAAAACTTTACCAAGAAGATTTCTTTGTTTAAGGTGAGTTCCTTAGTTTGTCCAATATGAAAACAAAAGGCCCAGAGACTGAGCCTGTATCACCCGTCCGAAAATTGCTTCTAAGCAATGCCTGCATGCAAATGATTAACGTATTTCTATTTTTCTGTGATTTCGTATATGTATATTAAATTTAAGAAAAATAATGCTAAAATCCCATCCCATGCATATTACATTCATAAGACAAGTAATGTCAAGTTAGAACTGAAGCTGAAGATTCATAATCCAAACTTGATTGTTAGCTAAAAATTACTTGAATGCATATGGTTTCAGAGCAAATGATCTGAGCAAAATCAGATTTTCACCATAAGTCTAAAGTTTAACTATGTTCCGCGCTGGCGGGCATTTTTATTGAATACCAGTAAAATTAGCAATCTAATGTGAAAGGAGTTCCATACATCATTAAGTACCGTTTAGATAAATTTGGTTGAATTGTTGCAGAACCGATTTGAAAATAATTTCACATAGGATCCATTGTTAAAATATGTCCCTAGCTGGCAGCCATACTTCTGATAGGTTCGGAAGGAAAGGAGACTTTTTATACATCTCTCCTGTAAAGTTTTGCTGAAGTTTCAGTGGTTTCAGAGATGGTGAAAATATCAAAAGTTAACACCGGACAACAGATTACGGAGCCCGAGTGATGGCAAAAGTTGACGCTGATTTTTCGGGTCAGGTAATAATGTCTTTACGGATATGAAAATATCTTACCAAAAGGACAAGTTTGTAAATTTAAAATGCATCTGTCAGGATTATGTCCAAAATTTGCGTTAGAGGATGAGCGGTATGGGGTTGAAACCCTCTTTTCATGCAAAAATCAAGAAAAAATTCACAAAAATCAACTAGGTCTTCCTTTATTATCAATCCCCAAAAAACCTTCCGCAAGACCCTAAACTGCTCAAACAAAATTTGTGAACGACCGAAGAAGATCGGTGCGAATTTTGCATTAGTACAGCACTTACGCACATGATTCCGAGATCTTTGGTTACGATTTAAACAAGTCAGATGCAATATAGACTGTTCAAAACTAGAAAACATCTCCATATATTATTAACTGATATATCAAAAACAGTAACTGGACAGAACTTATTTAAATATTAAAAAGAAATGATAGAAATTAAAAATAAAAAAGCTTAGTTTTGAATCTGTTAATAGCAGTTTTAATCTTTTCAAAAAGAAAAGTTGGAGTCATTGAACTAGTTTCTCCATGGTTCGCAATAAAAAAAAGATTCGGTTCCAGCGGAGGAAACGAGGAAAACTTTCTGATTAATTTTGGACTGATTTTCAGACATGCGTGTCCTGGTAAGTGGAGAAAGCTTGTTTCTTATTCATGTTGTTGCTTGCTGTGGTGTGCATCCCTGTTTCAAAAAGTTTTTACCTAGTGACTTTCTTTTCTTTAAAGAGTTAAATATTTATTTAGAATGAAAATATATCTATCAATATAAGATATAAAATATAAGATTGTTTATTCCGATTACATGCGTGTGCATATATATAATCCTGGTAAGTGGAGAAAGCTTGTTTCTTATTCATGTTGTTGCTTGCGGTGGTGTGCATCCCTGTTTCAAAAAAGTTTTTACCTAGTGTCTTTCTTTTATTTTAAATTGTTAAATATTTATTTAGAATGAAAATATAAAAACATATTGAAATATATCAATATAAGATATAAGATTGTTTATTCCAATTAATGGTCCCACAAAGGGCATATAAATTTCATACAATTCAGGTACACATGCAAATAAAACTAGACAAGGAACACGAGAACATATATATGTTGTAACAAACTGATATATATTGGTAAAACAATTCCCCGTGATTGTGGTATTTAAGGGCTTTATTTTTGATGTACAGATGACTTCGTATGTTTATTCTACGATAGGGAAACGGGACAGAGAAAGGGGAGGTTTGGGTACCCATAAACCGGTTTAACCCTACCGCTGGCTTTTGCTAGTGCCGGTACCAAGTCCGGCTGTCCCGAGTTCCTATCGTTGTTTATGTTTGTCTTTTGTATTTTTATTGTGGGTTTTTTTCTTGTGCAGTTCCTATTTACTTTCTGGCATGTGGCTATGTTTTTCGGCCATTGTAGGTGTTTCCTGTTATCTTTTTTATTCCATTCCATATATATATAAACAGTCAGCCATGTTGGCGTCTAAACTCAACACACTATTGGAAATAAGTTCCAAGAAGGTCCAGACCATCAGAGTCAGTCGCATTTGGAAAAATCCAAATAAATTTTGAACGATCATTCATTGCACTTAAGTTAGCACAGAGTTTCTCTAAACAGGAAAATAAATTTCTTCTTTCGTTTTTATGTAAATTAGATTCTGTTAAAAAGTGTTGCTCATCTTCAACTTAACCCTTTGAACAATATATACAAAGTCTTTCTGAACGCTCAATGTTTTTGTATCTGCCGCACTCTATTCTCAGGGGATGTGCACTGATTCTTAATTTGCATATGGCTTGTCTTAATTTGAATACTTTTCTCGTGCAAAACAATTTTTGATCAAGTTTACCCTTTTTAGATTCTTGTGTTTCTAGTTTTAGTTTACACCAGTATTCAAGGAAATTGTCACGTAACAGTCTTTTTAAGCTACTTGTTAGATTTCCAATCTTCATGTGTAAATTTGGTATTTTTAATTCATTCATAATAGTCCATCAGCCAGGTCTGAAAAGCGCTCTAATAACAAAGTTTGTGTGATACCCCTGTAGACCGCATTTTTTTCGGCTTAAATCATTGTTCGATATCTGTACTTTGAATTTCCAGTTGTTGTACTCAAATCAAAAGCGCGGAACATAATGCAAATAACCATTGTTTAGATGTACCCTTAAGTCGGCTTTAAACAGTATAATTTTGAAGTCGATAATTAATATTTTATTGACGTGGATGATTTCTTACATTTTTTGCACATTTGCTCTATCATTTCAATTACCATTTTACGTCTTTATCATTTCAAAAATGCATTGCCATAAAGAGGCATAAGTCATCGGAACAGGTGTGTTTTTACATCTAAATATTGTATATTTTTACCAATATAATTAAAATACACTGGTTTTTCGGAATAAATATTTCAAAATTGAGTAGTAGCATTAATGTCTAAATCAAATCATCTGAATCAATTTAGTATTTTTGATACCTACCTATCAGGTGTTCAGAAAAGTGAAACTTAGGAAAATTTTTATTTCAAATTAAGATCCGGAAATTTGATGCCTAATCGGAAATGGTTTCACACTTATATATTTACAGTTTATAAATAGCATACTATGTTCATCACGATGTGATAATCCATCGCTTATTACACCTGTTTTGTGTAGTTTTCAACCTTCTGCTTTGTTATTTGTAGTATAGAAACTTATCTTGCTCGTATTTTAGACAATTATTCGCTGAAGGTCGTATATTTGTTAATTTATGCTTTACGGGTTGTTTGATTTACATTTTAAAAAGGTGCGTTTGACTTGTTTTGTAGTTGCATTTTTGAACACTGTTACATTTGTGGTGTAAATATTAATTTCATGTTATAATTGGACATTTTTTATTTTCATATCATCTTTGTGTGTCTATTGATTGACTTTCTTTGTTTTTCATATACTGTTATTGTGGGATGAGTTACTATGGTTTAGATATTTTCGTATACATTTGTTTTGATTTTTTTAAAAGGCAAGTAGCCGACTAAGAGGAAATTTATCAATATTTTGCATCTCTGTTTACATTTGTTATTGTTTTATTCTTCTCGATTGACTTGTTGACATGTTCAGTATTTTTTGATACGATTTTTCATTTTTGATTTCTGTGATATATTGAGGGAACTATTTCTATCACCTTTACTCTTATATTACATGCACTTTGTTTTTATTTACCTTGTTATTGTTGACCATTTTGATACGTTTACCTTATATTTTCATGTTATTGCTTTGCTAATTAAATAAAAAATGAATGAACTTGAAGTCACACTGAACATAAAAGCGAAAGAGAAGCCATTTGAAGAAACGATTAACTGGAACGACTGTCTTTGTCACAGTGAGGGTCAAACTGGTATTTTGTTGGAATTTTCCAGTCAGACATGGAATACATTTAAAAAGGCAGCTGAAAAAAGAAACGATTCAGTACATAAGATCTTACAAAATCACTGGGGTTACGGTCCTAAGGGCAAATATCATAGACGATGTTATCAGAATTACACTAGTAAACGTAATATGAGGTATCCGCTTAAACGTAAACTGGATGATAATGTGAAAACTCAACTGCTGTAAAACCGGCCAAATTGCCAAGAACATACGATCGAACTAAATGTATTATTTGTCTTGAAGATAAGTTCCTTCGCGATAGGAAAACACAAGAGCAACTGTGCAAATGTTTAACCGAGGAAGGCGCGTCAACGTTGAAGAAAGCTGCAAAAAATGATATTTTTCTTGTTAAAAGATTAGAGGCTGGTTATGATATTTTTTATCATAAAACATGTTATAAGAAAATAACAAGATGCCTCTATAAATTTAGCAGTGAAGACTTTGACAATACACAGGCCAGTAATGAATCTTATTTGTTTGACCAGTGTTTTGATATGCTAGTGGCTGAGGTAGAAACAAAAATTCTCAAAGCATTACAAGTAGTAACTATGTCTGAATTGAGGTCTCGTTTTGTTCAAATTCTCAATGAAAAAGGCATCAATACGTCAAGCTATAAATCTTTTTATTTGCATAAAAGGCTTGAAAAGCGCTTTGGAAACAAGCTTTCTTTCTGGCGGTCAAATGATAATTGCCCTTACATAGTATTTAATAATAATGTTAGAAGGGTCAGATTATTCAAACACTTATAGAAACGTTGAAAGAAAACAAATGCAACGATATTCAAGTCTCTGATCTACCAAAAGACATTGGAGGAGTTGATAATTCCTCAATACATGTTTTCTATGCTGCCAAATCCTTAAGAAGACTTGTGTTGTCAGAAGCTGGATCATCAGTTGCATGGCCGCCTACTGGTACTTCTATATCAGAGCAGTCCCTCACGATACCTGATTTATTGTACAATTTTGTTGCATGGGTTTTGACTGATGACGAATCAGGTGATCCGATATCGAGCGAAAGGATTAGTACACCAGAATCCATAAACAGGCGTGTTTTGTCATTTGCGCAGGATATCGTGTATAATGTGACTCATGGTAAAATCAAAACCCCGAACCATGTAGGCCTTGCGGTTCTTGTGAAAAGTAAAACTGGATCAGCCGAGCTTGTCAAAGTTTTAAACAGGTTTGGGCATTCAATATCATATGACCTTCTAGAAGAGGCTGAAACAGCAATTGCCTTCAAAGTAGCCCAAAGATCAGAAAATGAAGGAATGTGTATCCCGAGTAGTATACGAAGAGGAGTTTTCTCAACGTTTTGCTGGGACAACAATGATATGATAGAGGAAACTCTTTCTGGGGCAGGTACAACCCACTGCACAAATGGTATTATTCTTCAAAAGGAAAGTGACTGGTGTGAAAACAGAAAAAACAACTCTGAGTACAAACACTGGACAAGGGAAACGTCAGTCTTTTTCAGTTACCTTGGATCAATCTTTGGACCAATACAACACTGGAAAAAGACAGGGTCCAACTGCCCCATTACATCATCAATTGCGAGAAGAAACTTTTGATGAATTGCAAAACAACTCACTGAAAAAAGATTTCTGTTTCTTTCTTTCTCGTTTATCTTTTGATGGCTGTTTGTTTACATTCCTTGAATCAGAGCAGTCAGTTCCCGCTTGGACAGGGTATAACATGATTACAAGTTGCACGGACGCTCACCGTAAAGATGTCATCGGCAATTTACAGGTTATCGATTCTAGTCCTACAGAATTAGCAACTGTTAACACTGTTCTGAAAAGTTCATTGTCAGTCGCTGATGAAATTGGACAGAATTATGTCGTCATTGTTTTCGATCAGGCAATCTATGCAAAGGCCCTAGAAATTATTTGGTCAAATCCTGTTCAGTTTCAGCGCGTTGTTTTGCGGATGGGATCATTCCATATAGCTTGCGTTATGGCTGTAATCGGAAAGAGATTCAGTGACGCAGGACTGAGTGATCTTTTAGTTGAATCTGGTGCGATAGGAACAGGTCCCTTAAGTGGTGTAATCGAAGGTAAGCATTATAATCGTGCGCTTCGACTTCACAAGTTAGTTCTTGAGAGCCTTGAGAGAAACAGATGGAAAGCTTTTGGCATTTGGCTCGAGTCAAACCTTACTGACCAGTTCCCAAACGAGATGTCTCAAAATTTTATTTTAGAAATCATAGATACCTTCAGGAAATCCCTTACAAAGACTTTCAACAGCTGTACAATTCAGACATCACTGACCAACTATTTAAAGAATACAGAAATTTTTGTTCTCTAGAAGAGGGTCCTTTAAAATCGTTTTGGAACTGGTAGAACTGTTGCTGACATTTATCAGAGCAACCCGAGAAGGTGAATGGAAGCTTCACTTAGCGTCTGTTCGTCAAATGTTACCTTGGTTTTTTGCTTATGATCGTCACAACTATTCGCGCTACCTACCTGTTTACTGGTTGCATATGACAAATTTGCCCCGTTCTCATCCTGAAGCACACGAATACTTGTCCTCCGGAGGGTTTGCTGTTCAACGTACAACACACCAGTTTTCTTTATGTCCTGTTGATCAAACCAAAGAGCAAACTCTGAACAGGGACACAAAAACTAAAGGTGGAATTGTTGGATTTAGTTTAAACAAAGGTGCCGTACAAAGATGGATTTTGAATGCCCATGAAAGAGCAGCAATTTCAAGTTCCTGTCGTCTTCTTGCTGGACTAAGTATAGAGAATCAATCCATATCGACAGAACTTGGCGTAGTAAGGCGACAAAGAGACGAGGCAGACGTTTTGAAAATCAAGAAAACAGTCGAAACAACAATCCATTCGAACCTTCAGATCAACTTATCAGCTTATCATCAGGTGTTGTTGAAGATTCCGACACTACAAACAGTCTTCTGTCAGCGAAGGATATTGGTACAAAGGCTGCTGATGAATTCATGTGCAAAAGATTAATGAACCTGACTACTCCATTTCATGATCCCATTCAGAAGAAGGTTTTAAAAACGTTTTCATCTAAAACCAAAGTTTCAAAAACGGACAGAAACACCATACTGAAACCAGATAGGAATTTATTTGCACGATTGCTTGTTATAGCCCAATCTATGTCCCTGAATATGAGACATGTCCTTCAATTTGAACTAGGTCCAATCCCTTGGTCACTTGCAACAACAGATGGTTGTTTAGTAAAAACCAACAAGGCCGCTCTTAGTAATATCCTAGAGAGGGGAATTGAACATAATGGTATTCTTCCTAGTCAGTCTGCATGGATATTTGATGGTAAGGCTTTTGTTCAGTCTTTGAAAAACATACCTGAAACTTTCGAACAGTTGGCTTCATCACTGTTATGTTCCCTTCTCAAAACAGCTTCTGGTGGCAGCCGAATTGATTTTGTTGCTGACAAATATCCACCTGTATCAAGGATATTGAAAGAAACAACAGAAGTGCAGCGGGACAGGTTGTAACTAAAATAACATCTCAGTCATGCCCTCGCCAATGGAAAAAAATTCTTGAGTTTTGGCAACAACAAAACAGAACTTGTAAATCTGTTTTTGAATGAATGGTCACAGCAGAAACAGAAATCAAGGTTAGAGGGAAAGGAAGACAGCTGCCACAAAATCATAGTCAGTGATGGTGTTGTGGTGTTGTGGTGAAGGAGGAGTGTCGGGAATTAAACAGCACACAGGAAGAGGCTGACACGATGTTTTTGCATGCCAAACACGCTACTGACAATGGATTCAAATCTATTGTGATAAGATCCTCAGACACGGATGTAGAGGTTCTTGCATGTTATGTCCAAACTTTTCTGGACTCTAAAATTTTTATAGTTTCTGGAACCTGTAGTAAAACCCGTGCTGTGAGCATAGCTGCAATTTGTGAAAACCTCGGTGAGGAAGTCTGTCATGCTTTGCCTGGTCTTCATGCTATATCAGGTTGTGATACTGTCAGTGCATTCTCTGGAAAGGGCAAGGCTAAAACGTTTGACCTTGTATCGAAAGACCAACACTGTCGTCATACATTTTACAGGTTAGGTGACAGCTTTGACATATCCAACAGTCTCCTATTAGAAAAATGTGTATGTGCTATCTATGGATTTCCGACAATTTGTGACATCAACGAGGTACGTTTTTTCTTATGTTCTGCAAGTCAAAAAATATCCAATGCCACCAGTTACCACCAACAAAAGATGCATTACAAAAGCACATACGGCGAGCGAACTTCCAGGCAGCGATTTGGAAAGTTCAGTCGTTCTTTTCAGGCTGTTACTGCCCTGCCTCCTCTCGATAAGCATGGATGGTTGATTGATAACAGCGTATTGTCGATCAAGTGGATGGATCAGCAACCAGCTTCTGAGGCATTAATGTTGCTTATTAGTTGTGGGTGTAAAACAAACTGTTCTACTAAACGATGTTCTTGTGTTTGTCAAGGTTTATCATGCACTTATGGTTGTAAGTGTTCCAATGAGCAATGCCAGAACACCAACGATGGCGATTTAAATACAGCTAGTATCATAGAAAATGAAAGCGATAACGACGAGGAGTGTGTGATTAAATTAGGGTTATTTGTGTCCGAAGTAATGATTTACAGCCAAGCACGCTCAACCCTGGTATTGACTTGGTATATCCTTTCGTAAAATATTGACTATAGTTGTGAGCTGTTGTTACCCCCTTTTTTCAGCCCTCAATAATAAAAGAATTTAGAAGACATTAACCTTGGATGATATGTGCAAATATTATTGTATAACTGATGAAAAAAATGTACTTCAGCTCATCTGTTTTTATTTCAGTTATATATTTAAAATTGTAACAACTGAACAATGTGTTTTGGTAAAAATCCAAATTATCTCCCTTTGATTCCCTTCTTGATTAATTTTCAAGCTCTTTTCACATAAATCTTTACAGAATACTATTATATATTCGTTTTTTATTCGAATTTAGGGATTAATATAAATTCTTAAACAGAGTAATTGTTTTGGCTTTTGTTTTTCATTATTTAAGGGTTACCTTAAAATGGCCCCTGTTGTACTATTTTCCGCATATTTTTCTTGAGTACAACAACTTGAAAATTTAAGTTCAGACATTGTTCCTTTGATTTGTGCAAAAAAATATCGGTCTACAAGGGTATCCAGCAACAATATTTTTTTCGGGTCCTAGCTGATGGACTATATCTGATACATCAATGTTTCTGTACCAAAAACGGAGAACGCAGGTATTCCTATCTGGTAATAGGAAAAAATAAAACATATTTTGTAAAGAACCACGCTGAGTCAAACAAGAAATACAGTGAAAATGACGTGATTAAGATGCTTGAATTTATGATCGACAACATTTTTGTTGAATGTGGAGGCCGTGTTTTTCAACAGACAATAGGGATTCCTATGGGAACAAATTGTGCGCCACTTTTAGCTGACCTTTTCCTTTTTTCGTATGAAGCAAAGTTTTTACAAGGGCTGATACAACAGAAACAAAAACAACTAGCCCAGACTTTTAATTTCAGCTTCAGATATATAGACGATGTACTTTCTCTTAATAACCCAAGATTTAAAGAATATTTACATCGTATCTACCCCAATGAACTTGACATTAAAGAGACAACTGATACACCCGATTCTGCTTCATACCTTGACCTTTTGTTATACATTGACGAACATGGGCGTCTGAAATCTAGATTATATGACAAACGTGATGATTTTGACTTTCCAATTGTGAACTTTCCCTTTCTCTGCAGCAATATGCCTGCATCCCCAGCATATGGAGTATATATTTCACAATTAATTCGTTACTGTAGAGCGTGCAGTACATACAGTGACTTTGTGGAAAGAGCAAAAGCACTGTCACAAAAACTGCTGAGTCAGGGATATGTTCAGCCTTTGTTACTTTCGTCCCTTCAGAAATTCTATGGCCGTCACCACGACATCATAGATAGATATGAAATGTCAGTGTCACAAATAAAAACTGACATTTTCAGCTAGATTCGCGTCTTCCCTGATTTGACATTACCGATTTTGACTTTACCCTGGATTGACACACTGACAGTGTGACGGGTGCTGTGCACAGAGCAGGACATGCTTACCCTTCCGGGGCACCTGATGTCACTCTTGTTAATTGAGAGTTCACACTGTTAGTGCTTTAGTTTTTTGTGTTGTATATGTAATGTTCGTGTGTTTTTGGGGCATGTGGTGTCTTTGGTCTTCCGTCTTTTGGTGTTCTTGCTTTTGCCTTGTCTCTGGACTTTGATTTGTGTAATCTTGTGCTTTGTTCCTTCGGTATTCTACTGCCGTTGTTCTGTAGCAGACCTTTTTGAACGTGGTAATTTCGACCCTCCTCCGACCATCTTCAGAATACCTATTTACAATTACTCGTATGTTAAGATAGTAAGTACCATATAAGCATGTGCACCTGATTTTTAAGATCATCAAATGCTTCAAATGTTGAAAAAGTTAAGTCTATATGGAGATTTCTGTCGGGAGGTAATCTCTGGCCCTACTATAATTTTTTTCAGATTTTTACGAATTCTACAAATTTTTGCACTTGTCATTTATAAAGTTTGAGAATCAATAATTTTAATGAGTCCAGAGATTCAAGGAGACAATAATAGCCCACTCCTTCTTAACTGTAAGTCAGATTAAAACCACACATGAAATGCTTCAAATGTTGAAAAAGTTAAGTCTATATGGAGATTTCTGTCGGGAGGTAATCTCTGGCCCTACTTAAATTTTTTCTCAGATTTTTACGAATTCTACAAATTTTTGCACTTGTCATTTATAGAATTTGGCAATCAATAATTTTAATGAGTCCAGAGATTCAAGGAGACAATAATAGCCCACTCCTTCATAACTGCAAGTCAGATTGAAACATCTTGTTTACAGGATCACATAATGCACCTTATACTTAAAAGATTTAATTTACCGATTAAAATAGTTCTTTAAAAGAAATCAGTCCCTTGTCGAGAGGTTTGAAGTTTCAGCCGGACTGCGATTCAAGATTCTTTTTTCACTTATTGGGGTGAAAATTTCTTTTCAGTGTGTACCTTTCAATAGTAATTGCTATGGAATTACTACACATGACACTCATGGTTTTGGTGCTCCATAAAACCTACAACTTATGTGCCTGTACCAAGTCAGGACCACAGCTGCTGGTTTTGCACATAATTAGTCTTTTTGTCCTTTGAATTTCGCCCCTGAAAATTATGTTTGGTAATTTTGTAATTACCCTTATAAACTGATCCTAGAGGCTTGCCGAGCCATTTATAGTTCATTTATTGATTTACAACTCTGTCGTAATTATCCCCGCACTTTTCTGAAGAAAATGCGGGGATATTGTTTTTGGTCACGTCCGTCCGTCTGTCCGTCTGTCTGTCCGTTAAATGGACCTTGTCAGTGGAACTCCTCGCTCATTTTTGGATTTAGTCTTTTAATTTTGTTATAGAATTGTTGTATATATGCTGCAGATACGCAATAAGCTTTCGGATTTTTTATATTGGTCTTGGTGCAAACAAGAGGCCCCAAGATGTCTATTTTGACAATGTGAGCTTGTCAGTGGAACTCCTCCTACATTTTTGGATTTATGGATTTAATTTTGTTATAGAATTGTTGCATATATGCTGCAGATGCGCAATAAGCTTTCGGATTTTTTATATTGCTCTTGGTGCAAACAAGATGTATATTATATATATGTGAGCTTGTCAGTGGAACTCCTCCTTCATTTTTGGATTTAGTGTTTTAATTTTGTGATAGAATTGTTGCATATATATGCTGCAGATTTGCAATAAGCTTTCGGATTTTTTTAAATTGGTCTTGATGCAAACAAGAGGCCATAGGTGTTGATTTTGACACATGTGAGCTTGTCAGTGGAACTCCTCGCTCATTTTTGGATTTAGTCTTTTAATTTTGTTATAGAATTGTTGTATATATGCTGCAGATGCGTAATAAGCTTTCGGATTTTTTTTATATTGCTCTTGGTGCAAACAAGAGTCTCTAAGATGTCTATTATATATATGTGAGCTTGTCAGTGGAACTCCTCCTTCATTTTTGGATTTAGTGTTTTAATTTTGTGATAGAATTGTTGCATATATGCTGCAGATGCGCAATAAGCTTTCGGATTTATTTAAATTCGTCTTGATGCAAACAAGAGGCCCCAAGGTGTTGATTTTGACACATGTGAGCTTGTCAGTGGAACTCCTCCTACATTTGTGGATATATGGATTTAATTTTGTTATAGAATTGTTGCATATAGTCTGCAGATTTTGACGTGCTTTGGACTTTGTCATTGTACCTAAATGCAATCCATATGGTGCCCACTTGGTTTCCCGTACTCCTCCTTAACAACTGGCCAGAATTTCATGAAACTTTTGCAAGTCCTTAGTTACATGTTATAGATTTTCACTATGTATTTTGTTTTCCAATAATTCCATATTTTCCAGATTTTTGTCATGTCCTACACGTTGTCATTTCAGCGCAGTGCCAAAAGCTGGTATCCACTACTCCTCTTAAAACAGCGATTTGAATTTTATAACTTATGCAGGAGCTTAATTAAATATTTTAGATGTGCACTATTTATTTTTTTTCTCCGATAATTCTCTTTTTCTGGTTCTTTTTGGAAAATTCACGAAGAGTTCGAGGTGGGGCATGGGATCCATAGCTCACTAGGCCACAGTAACTCTAGTTTAACATGAAAGAATCTTTGAAAGTGTTGTCCCTTAGGGTCCAATGCTAAACTTTGTTTCCCCGCTGGCACCATCTTTACATAGGGCTAAAAAAAACAACACATTTTGTTTTGTTGGGGTCACCAAAACACTGCTGTGGCCAAGTTTTGCTCCAATTGGTCCAGCAGTTTCAGAGAAGATCTTTGAATGTATTTTCCATAAGTAGAATGTTTATCTATGTTCCCGCTTGCAGCCATTAGATATAGGGCGAACATAAAAGACATCTTTTTGCACGGCCACCAAAGGACTATTGTGGCAAAGGTAGGGTGCAATTCCCTGAAAGGGGGTCCAATTCCAAGGGGAAAACGTTTTTAATGTTGATATAGCTTGTGTCAAACTTTCCATTTCACAGCTAAAGAATGTTATTTCCTCTACTCGATTTGACTTCACTACCGGATTTGACGAGTGCCATATAAGAAGCAGGTAGATGTTTACTGGTCTCACACATGATTTTTAAATTTGCTTATATGTAATACTTGTGTGGTGTCTTTGTATCTTTGTGTTTCCACTGTTTTCACTGTCTTTGGATTATTCTTTTTTTCAGACTGATAGTTCGGTTCTTACTTACTTTGCTATATACCACGACTTTGATTTTTGTTATGACCACATTTTTTAATGCTTCGGTACTTTACTGTCGTTGTCTCAGCATCAAGAAAACATTCTCTTGGTTTGCCCGTTCCAAATTACATGGACAGATGTTGATCATAGTTTTTTTGGCATGTTATGATCCAAACTTAGCCCATAACATTTAACAAATTAAAAACAATTATTTAACAGCCGTGGAACAATACAGATGTTTGGAATTTTGATCTTTGTGTCCCGTTTATTTTTTTTTAACATACAATTTTGTAAGCGAGGTCACGCCATGTGATGAAAATCGAAAGTTGTTTACTGAAAAGATGATAAACGCTCATTATTCAGCCAAAAATTAAATTGTATATACTAAACAAAGTCCGAAACCGTAAGTTGTATTCCAACAGCTCACCAAATCCAACAAAATGTCAGCTGTATATCTCTATAAAAATTTTACAACATGAAACTATATATACCGCTTTGTTATATATCATGCAGTTTACCATCGCTGTCTGTACTCTAAAGCACGTTTATTTTCATTAAAAAAACTATTACTTTTACGCCCCGGAAATCATTCAGTAATTGAACCTTTGCTGTCTACTTTGGATTAGTCCCAGGCTTGTTTATGTTTAGTCATGTAACACCTGTATGAATTTAATTTATTTTCAATTGAATGTAAGATATTGATGCTCCCAGTGCATTTTTTAGTATCACAAATTATAAATATAAACATAAATAACCTTTTCAAATGTAGTTTTGTCCTCTTAGATACATCACAACACAGCTGTTGATCGTAGCTGATCTCTGCTAAGGATCGTATCATTCAATAAAATGAATCTGCAGAAGATCGTATCCTATTTTTCACTTGTAGTGTTGAGTAAAGTCAAATATCACAAAAACAACTAACATTTGAATGCTGTTGCATATGGGACTTTTTT